>LGRX02015164.1:0-13976 GCA_001247695.2 Cymbomonas tetramitiformis
TTGACCAGTGATGTCATTATATAATGGTCGACATTATATTGGGTACCATTATATCACGACATGATATTGTGTTGGACATGATATCATGTCACCTCCCGAAAACCATTATATTGGCCACACGATATTGGGTTGCGATCTAATGGTCCCACATTAGATCGCAACCCAATATCGTGTGGCCTTATATAATGTTCAATCTAATGTGCGCGACATTATATCATGTTCATTATGTGACTGTCGAAACATCGGTTCAAAACCATTATTTCACGCGGTCCGCAGTCAAGCCTTTCCAGAAGCGCACGTGCACTGTGCAGCGACAAACGCGCAACTGCTTGTATCTTGTATCCCCAGCTTGTATGCAAGCTTTCTACACAACACTTTTTCGACTGCCGCCTAAGTGTTTCGAATGTTTCGCTTTTGCGCGCGCACTCAGCTTACCAGATGCTTTCTCGAGCTGCCATTCTTGTTGAAGTCGGGACAACGAAATGTTCTCTCGGCTGTGGTCCCGGTTGGATCACACAGTCACTGTTTCACTCCAGCACTCAGTTCCATCAACCGCACAGAAAAACCTGAGTTTTCTTCGCGTTACAAGTTCTTTGGGGGAGCGTTTGCCGCGCTTGCCTTGTCCCCAACATCATGGGCTGCTTGTCAGGGGTCGGACGTTGATGATGAAGAGTTGTTGGCTTTGCTGGCGAGTGAGGCAGCTCCTTGCACCCCATCTCAGCACGTTTCGGGCCCAATCTCCGTGCTCTCCTCGCAACAATCGAGCACCGGAATGCACGCAACTATTGGGGTAGCACCGATCAATTTGCAATCAGCAGTGCGACCGGTTCGACCGACGGAACCGGCAGTTCACGCAACAGCTGCGGATACCGATGCTCGGAACGCGGTAACCGCAGAGGTGGCAGCCAGACTGAAGTTCTACCACGAGCTTCCGATCTCAAATAGGGCTTACGCACCATATTGGGCATTTTACTCCAAGCTGAGCACTGCAAAAACCCTAGGCCGATCTTCGAATACTGTATCGGTGCAGTGCATGGTCTGCAACCCAGTGTTGCTCGCTTCGGATGCCCCGCTCCCTTTGGCCCGAAACAAGAAGTTAGCGCTCGGATTTGCCGCCTACGACACAGTGCAAGGCCCAGGTGCCCTTGCGACCCATGCACAACGAACCCACGGCACGTTATATGCCTTGGTGAAAACCGCTATCAGTGAGAAGGCACGCCAAACGCCCGAAAACGTTCCGACAAGGGCCCTTGGGAAAAAACGCAACGTGAGCGAACTCGAGCTGTTTTACGCGGATGTGAAGAAATACAAGCCTGACAACCCTCGACAGATAGGACTTTTGGAGGACCTGTGCTTGTGCGTAGGCAAGGCTCTGCAGCCTATTTCCATAGTGGAGAACCCTTGGATCCGCCGCTTGATGTATCGCCAGAACCCAGCAGTTGTTTTCCCAGATCGAGGCACTTTCCGCACAAAGCACTTGTACCAGTTTAGCGAGCACATCTTCGAGAAGATCACGCTGCCTCGCCTGGAGACAGCTGAAACGGTGGCTTTGACTTTCGACCTCTGGATGTCTCACAAAACAGATGAAATCTTTTCTGTTTGCGCCAACTGGAACAACGAAAACTGGGAGCACGAGCATGCCAGCCTCGGGTTAGTAAAGATGACTACTGGGACCACTGGGGCGCAAATAGCTCGCAGCTTCGCTCCGATCATAGCCAAGCACAAGCTGACCGAGAAGGTGGTGGCGTATGTCAAGGATGATGGGGGAAACTTGCATACTTGTGCGACTGCACTTGAAGGCGTCGTGAGTTGCAAGGTAAGATATTTTCATACTAGTATCCGCATATGTCCATATCTCTATTTTCCATATGTGTACCTGTATCTTCCTTACACTCTGTCCACACCAGGGTGAGGGAGGCACACGCATTGTACCAGTGTTCTGACACGTCTGACCCGTGTGACACGTCAGTACGAAAGGCTAAAAGTATGTGTGTTGTGTCGCAAAGGTGCTAGGTTTGGAGAAGCCCAAGAAGGGTGACTGCATAGCACACGCCTTGAGTAAAGCGTGTGGCAAGGCCACCTTGGAAGCAGTGCAACGCCGGTGCCCCGGTATCGAGTTGGAGAAAGCGCACAAGGAGCTTCAAGCGTGTGTGACCTACACCAAGAAAAGTGCTCCTGGAGCTAGCGCGTTGAACCAGGCGCAGAGGAACTGTAACCTGCCTGAGCAACGTTTGTTCACAAAGGTGCGTGCGTGACGCGCCTGTATTGTCTGTATTCGGGTCCGTGCTACAAGGGTGCCAGTGTTATTGTGTGCTCCTTATTATGAGCCAGCACCTGTTTTCGCAGAGCTGGCACGCACACACACTATCGTGGTAGACCTTTGATATTACCTGCTGCGCCACACATGACACTAACGTCGACTAGTGTCACAGGTGAAGACCCGCTTCACTTCGACGTACAAGTTCTTCAAGTCAGCTGCCGACAATGAGACCGCGGTGAACATGTGCTTCAGCTCACTGGTGCCGCGAGAGTATAGACACCGTGTTCCTTCGGCCTTGACATGGGCGACCGCAGAGAGCGTCGTGTCCACGCTTAAGTACCCGGCCACGGTGTGTGTCAAGGCTCAGGACCGTGGTCTCTGGATGGTCAGTGACGCGATGAATCGGTGTGGTCGGCTCTATTACGCTTTTGCGAAGGAGATCGCGGCCGCAGAAGCTCAGCTTATTGCCCCGGACCTAGGCCCTGTAGGCGACGAGCCTGCGGGGCAAGCTTTAGAGGCAGTGCGTGAACGCGCACAAATGAGATTCTGTATGGAGATGCGCCGTGAAGTGAACACATGGCTGCGCCCATTTTTGGAACCTTTGTTCAATGTGGTTCCCGATAAATCCCATGCCTTTCTCGCTTTAGCAGTGGATCCACGCTTCAAGGGGCTTGGCGTCATCGTTGGGCTCATCGGACCACAAGCGGCGAATGCTTTGCGGCAGAAGTATGACCAAGAGCATTTGATCCCGATGATGATGGCGTACCATGCTGTTAAGCACGGGTCCTCTGCGGATAGGGATATTCCTGCCACGCCTCAGGAACCTGTCCAGGACGAGGATGGGTGCGCGGACATCATCGAGTTGCAGCCTTTACCACAAGTGGGAGTTTTGAAGGCGGCCATGGAAACTGAACTCAAGCAGTTCAGGAGTATGACGGTTACCTCTTCTGACATCGTTGAGGCGGGTGGCGTACGGGGTTGGTGGAAGGAGTCCGTGAATTTGTTTCCTAATGTGGCACCCGTCGCACGTAGCCTGCTCGGCATTCCAGGTTCACAGATCGAGTGCGAGCGAATCTTCAGTATCGCGGGCTTGATAGTGGGAATCCGCCGTACGCGGTTGTCACCTGAATGTTTGGATGACATTGTAAACATCTACAAGAACTACCCCGACGATGCAACCCATGACCTCTCCTTGCTGAAGGGAGCCGAGGAGGAGTTGAACCCTGCAGCTGAGTGGGAGCACCTGGTGGCAAATGAGATGGATACCCTCGAAAAATTCGAGGATGAGCTGCGCAAAGCTGAGCTGCTTGATGACACTGATGAGTAGGAAGCTTTCCACGCTCTCCAATCTTGCAGTAGCCTTGCATAGAGTTCCCTAAAGCTGAGCTGCTTGATAGCAGTAATCAGTAGGATGCTTGCACGGCGGGCCATCGGAGTAATCAGTATAATATTGCATTTTAAGTAATGTTGATACCAGAAATGTGTAAACTAATGTTCAAAATAATGTTTAAACTAATGTAGTTAAGCATTATATTAGCCATTATATAATGTGACACTATATAATGTTTAATATAATGTCGGTCACCTTATATTAGACACAATATAGTGTCGGCAATACCCTGTTCAATACCCTGCTATTGTTACTGTCACCTTGGTCAAACTAATGCTAATGCTCATGTCGACATTATATTCAATATAATGACATCACTGGTTAGATCTCAAACTATATCTTACTAGGCGGATCGATCTCAAAAAGAGATCTCCACTAGGCCATCCGACCGTAGGATCATGTGCGCGACAGTGCTTCGCTTTTTGCGTCCCAACATGCCATGCCATAACGCGTGGGTGGCGTCGCGGTGAATGTACGCGACTGCAGGGCACTGTCATCGCTAGCGTCTGGCGATCGTGAGATCGAAAGTTCGTCTGTCGTCAGCAGCAGCAGCAAAGCTCGAATCCCAACGGGCGATACAGTCGAATGTTTCATCTCACGATCGCCAGGCGCTAACGATGACAGTGCCACTGCAGTCGCGTACATTCATCGCGACGCCACCCACGCGTTATGGCATGGCATGCTGGGAAGCAAAAGGCAAAGCACTGTCGCGCACATGATCCTGCGGTCATATGATGTAATGGCGAAAATGATTTAAACATCGCATGGCCGACGCGATGTTCGGAAATCAGAAAGATTCGCTTTTACATTGCATAGCAGACGCGAGGATCGAGAATTGTCAAATCATTAATGGAATGGCAGACTCGATGTTCATGTTCGGATCTCTCGAGTGCGCCACGTCGGCAAGATAAATAATCCCATCCACCGTCAGATGCGCCTAGTGGAGATCTTAATTTAAGATCGACCGGGCCTAGACCTCTGACCTTTATAATCTTCACCCAAACCAAATTACCTACCTCTGACCTTTATAATCTTCACCCAAACCAAATTACCTTACCTTACCTTACCTTAGTCAATCAGCAGCAGCAGCAGCAGCAGCAGCAGCAGCAGCAGCAGCAGCAGCAGCAGCAAAGGTCGAATCCCAACGGGCGACGCAGTCGAATTTTCGATCGCACGATCACCAGACGCCACCAATGACAGTGCCACTGCAGTCGCGTACATATACCGCGACGCCACCCACACGTTATGGCATGGCATGCTGGGAAGCAAAAAGCAAAGCACTGTCGCGCACATGATCCTACGGCCAGATAGTGTAATGGCGAAAATTATTTAAACATCGCATGGCCGACGCGATGTTCGGAAATCAGATAGATTTGCATGGTAATAAATCGTGCTGTCCAAAAAGATCGACGCCTAGTGGAGATCGCATATTTGTGATCGACAGCGCCTAGACCTTAGACCATTATAATCTTCACCAAAACCAAATTACCTTACTACCTCTGATCTTTATCGTCTTGGCATCAAGTGAATTACCTTACTTACCTTACCTTACCTTACCTTAGTCAATCAGCAGCAGCAGCAAAGCTCGAATCCCAACGGGCGATACAGTCGAATGTTCGATCTCACGATCGCCAGACGCTAACGATGACAGTGCCACAACAGTCGCGTGTATGTACCACGACGCCACCCACGCGTTATGGCATGGCATGCTGGGAAGCAAAAAGCAAAGCACTGTCGCGCACATGATCGTACGGTCGGATAGTGTAATGGCGAAAATGATTTAAACATCGCATGGCCGACGCGATGTTCGGAAATCAGATAGATTCGCTTTAACATTGCATAGCAGACGCAAGGATCGAGAAATATCAAATCATTAATGGAATGGCAGACTCGATGTTCATGTTCGGATCTCTCGAGTGCGCCACGTCGGCAAGATAAATAAACCCATCGACCGTCAGATGCGCCTAGTGGAGATCGCATATTTGTGATCGACCGGGCCTAGTGTATTACATGCAGCAGCAGCAGCAGCAGCAAAGCTCGAATCCCAACGGGCGACGCAGTCGAATTTTCCATCTCACGATCGCCAGACGCCAACGATGACAGTGCCACAGCAGTCGCGTACATTTATCGCCAAGCCACCCACGCGTTATGGCATGGCATGCTGGGAAGCAAAAAGCAAAGCACTATCGCGCACATGATCCTGCGGTCATATGATGTAATGGCGATATCCATGTTAACATCGCATGGTAAGTAATCGTGCTGTCCAAAAAGATCGACGCCTAGTGGAGATCGCATATTTGTGATCGACAGCGCCTAGTGTATTACATGCAGCAGCAGCAGCAGCAGCAGCAGCAAAGCTCGAATCCCAACGGGCGGCGCAGTCGAACTTTCGATCTCACGATCGCCAGACGCCAACGATGACAGTGCCACTGCAGTCGCGTACATTCATCGCGACGCCACCCACGCGTTATGGCATGGCATGATGGGAAGCAAAAAGCAAAGCACTGTCGCGCACATGATCCTGCGGTCATATGATGTAATGGCGATATTCATGTTAACATCGCATGGTGATTAATTGCGCTGTCCAAAAAGATCGACGCCTAGTGGAGATCGCATATTTGTGATCGACTGCGCCTAGACCTTTGACCTTTATAATCTTCACCCAAACCAAATTACCTTACCTTACTTACCTTACCTTACCTTAATCAGCAGCAGCAGCAGCAAAGCTCGAATCCCAACGGGCGATACAGTCGAATTTTCGATCTCACGATCGCCAAACGCTAACGATGACAGTGCCACAACAGTCGCGTGTATGTACCACGACGCCACCCACGCGTTATGGCATGGCATGCTGGGAAGCAAAAAGCAAAGCACTGTCGCGCACATGATCGTACGGTCAGATAGTGTAATGGCGAAAATGATTTAAACATCGCATGGCCGACGCGATGTTCAGAAATCAGATAGATTCGCTTTAACATTGCATAGCAGACGCAAGGATCGAGAAATATCAAATCATTAATGGAATGGCAGACTCGATGTTCATGTTCGGATCTCTCGAGTGCGCCACGTCGGCAAGATAAATAAACCCATCGACCGTCAGATGCGCCTAGTGGAGATCTTAATTTAAGATCGACCGGGCCTAGTGTATTACATGCAGCAGCAGCAGCAGCAGCAGCAAAGCTCGAATCCCAACGGGCGACGCAGTCGAATTATCGATCTCATGATCGCCAGACGCCAACGATGACAGTGCCACTGCAGTCGCGTACATTTATCGCGACGCCACCCACGCGTTATGGCATGGCATGCTGGGAAGCAAAAAGCAAAGCACTGTCGCGCACATGATCCTGCGGTCAGATGATGTAATGGCGATATCCATGTTAACATCGCATGGTAATTAATCGCGCTGTCCAAAAAGATCGACGCCTAGTGGAGATCGCATATTTGTGATCGACAGCGCCTAGTACCTTACTTACCTTACTTAATCAGCAGCAAAGCGCGAATCCCAACGGGCGACGGTAAGGTAATTTGGTTTGGGTGAAGATTCTAGGCGCTGTCGATCACAAGTATGCGATCTCCACTAGGCGTCGATCTTTTTGGACAGCAAGGTTAATTACCATGCGATGTTAACATGGATATCGCCATTACATCATATGACCGCAGGATCATGTGCGCGACAGTGCTTCGCTTTTTGCTTCCATGCCATGCCATAACGCGTGGGTGCGTCGCGATAAATGTACGCGGCCGTGCAGACCGCATGGCGTCGTCGAGATCGAAAATTCCTTGCGTCGCCATTAGATTCGAGCTAACAGCGCTGCTAACTGCTGCTGATTGACTAAGGTAAGGTACAAACGGACCCCCGAAATAATGTCCGAGCCGATCGCAATGGGATCGAAACTCAGGGTTTTCGATGACGGCAAAATTTATTCTTCAGCGATGAGTCAATATTTCTTAGCGCAGTAAGTTTCTATGTATTAGTATGCTTCGTGGGGAGCATACTGATACCTTCACATGCCTCAGACCACATCATACGAACCGTACTGAAGGAAATCTTGAGGGTGGGTATGATTTGGCGCTTTTACACCTCGGAACGCTCAATCGGGCATCCGGTATACCCCAACTTAGCGTAGGGTACATCTGATTAGCGCAGCGGATGCGCGAGACCCTCAGCATCACAAAGACATCTTACTTTTTACTTGGCTTCCAGCGAATCTCCCGCAGATATCGAAAATCAACTGAAAATCACTTTTTACGCAAAAGTAGTTGAGTGGCGCAAAGCCCCAACCCGTACCACATCTTAGAATGTTGAGATTGGGCCACTCGATCCCGGGATTATCGGTACCCACTTGTTACCAACAGTCCTGAGAACAATATATGATGCATTTGCAGACGTGAACTCGTGCAAATGCTTCATATATGCATGGTCAAATATGCAGAAGACTGTCCCCGTCGGAACCTGACGATGAAATGTTTTTAGGTTAACGCGAGTGAAAACGGGAATAATGAAAATAATCGACGGTACAGAATGACGATTCATCGATTTCATCGATTCTGCACCGTCCTCTCGATTTCAGGTCCCATTGCGACGAAAACCGCTAATCTCGGACATTATTTCGGGGGTCCGTTTGTACTAGGCCCGGTCGATCTTAAATTAAGATCTCCACTAGGCGCATCTGACGGTCGATGGGATTATTTATCTTGCCGACGTGGCGCACTCGAGAGATCCGAACATGAACATCGAGTCTGCCATTCCATTAATGATTTGACATTTCTCGGACCTCGCGTCTGCTATGCAATGTAAAAGCGAATCTATCTGATTTCCGAACATCGCGTCGGCCATGCGATGTTTAAATCATTTTCGCCATTACACTATCTGACCGTAGGATCATGTGCGCGACGGTGCTTTGCTTTTTGCTTCCCAGCATGCCATGCCATAACGCGTGGGTGGCGTCGCGATAAATGTACGCGACTGCAGTGGCACTGTCATCGTTGGCGCCTGGCGATCGTGAGATCGAAAATCCGACTGCGTCGCCCGTTGGGATTCGCGCTTTGCTGCTGCTGCTGCTGCTGCTGCTGCTGCTGCTGATTGACTAAGTAAGTAAGTAAGGTAATTTACTTGATGCCAAGACGATAAAGGTCAGAGGTAGGTAAGGTAATTTGGTTTGGGTGAAGATTATAAAGGTCAGAGGTCTAGGCGCTGTCGATCACAAGTATGCGATCTCCACTAGGCGTCGATCTATTTGGACAGCACAATTAATTACCATGCGATGTTAACATGGATATCGTCATTACATCATATGACCGCAGGATCATGTGCGCGACAGTGCTTTGCTTTTTGCTTCCCAGCATGCCATGCCATAACGCGTGGGTGGCGTCGTGGCACATACACGCGACTGCAGTGGCACTGTCATCGTTAGCGTCTGGCGATCGTGAGATCGAAAATTCGACTGCGTCGCCCGTTGGGATTCGAGCTTTGCTGCTGCTGCTGCTGCTGATTAAGGTAAGGTAAGGTAAGGTAAGGTAACGTAATTTGGTTTGGGTGAAGATTATACTAGGCGCTGTCGATCACAAATATGCGATCTCCACTAGGCGTCGATCTATTTGGACAGCGCGATTAATTACCATGCGATGTTAACATGGATATCGCCATTACATCATATGACCGCAGGATCATGTGCGCGACAGTGCTTCGCTTTTTGCTTCCCAGCATGCCATGCCATAACGCGTGGGTGGCGTCGCGGTACATACACGCGACTGCAGTGGCAGTGTCATCGCTAGCGTCTGGCGATCGTGAGATCGAAAACTCGACTGTGTCGCCCGTTGGGATTCGAGCTTTGCTGCTGCTGCTGATTAAGGTAAGGTACTAGGCGCTGTCGATCACAAATATGCGATCTCCACTAGGCGTCGATCCTTTTGGACAGCACCATTAATTACCATGCGATGTTAACATGGATATCGCCATTACATCATATGACCGCAGGATCATGTGCGCGACAGTGCTTTGCTTTTTGCTTCCCAGCATGCCATGCCATAACGCGTGGGTGGCGTCGTGGTACATACACGCGACTGCAGTGGCACTGTCATCGTCAGCGTCCGGCGATCGTGAGATGGAACATTCGACTGTATCGCCCGTTGGGATTCGAGCTTTGCTGCTGCTGCTGCTGATTAAGGTAAGTAAGGTAATTTGGTTTGGGTGAAGATTATAAAGGTCAGAGGTAGGTAAGGTAAGGTAATTTGGTTTGGGTGAAGATTATAAAGGTCAAAGGTAGGTAAGTAAGTAAGGTACTAGGCGCTGTCGATCACAAATATGCGATCTCCACTAGGCGTCGATCCTTTTGGACATCGCGATCAATTACCATGCGATGTTAACATGGATATCGCCATTACATCATATGACCGCAGGATCATGTGCGCGACAGTGCTATGCTTTTTGCTTCCCAGCATGCCATGCCATAACGCGTGGGTGGCGTCGCGATAAATGTACGCGACTGCAGTGGCACTGTCATCGTTGGCGTCTGGTGATCGTGCGATCGAAAATTCGACTGCGTCGCCCGTTGGGATTCGAGCTTTGCTGCTGCTGCTGCTGCTGCTGCTGATTGACTAAGGTACTAGGCCCGGTCGATCTTAAATTAAGATCTCCACTAGGCGCATCTGACGGTCGATGGGATTATTTATCTTGCCGACGTGGCGCACTCGAGAGATCCGAACATGAACATCGAGTCCGCCATTCCATTAATGATTTGACATTTCTCGATCCTCGCGTCTGCTATGCAATGTAAAAGCGAATCTATCTGATTTCCGAACATCGCGTCGGCCATGCGATGTTTAAATCATTTTCGCCATTACACTATCTGACCGTAGGATCATGTGCGCGACAGTGCTTTGCCTTTTGCTTCCCAACATGCCATGCCATAACGCGTGGGTGGCGTCGCGATAAATGTACGCGACTGCAGTGGCATTGTCATCGTTAGCGCCTGGCGATCGTGAGATGAAACATTCGACTGTATCGCCCGTTGGGATTCGAGCTTTGCTGCTGCTGCTGCTGCTGCTGATTGACTAAGGTAAGGTAATTTGGTTTGGGTGAAGATTATAAAGGTCAGAGGTAGGTAAGTAAGGTAAGTAAGGTAAGTAAGGTAATTTGGTTTGGGTGAAGATTATAAAGGTCAGAGGTAGGTAATTTGGCCAGGTTCCAAATCATAAGGAGAGGTATCTCAGTGGTGTAGTATATAGTATGAAGAGGTGCTAATTAGCCCCAATATGACCTGAAGGAGCGTCAGCGACTTCAGGTCATATTGGGGCTAATTAGCTCCTCTTCATGATATATTTGTGACACATCAGCCCTCGATTAATCGAAGGGATCATGTGAGAGCCACGTCATGGAATATGCTTTGCAACAATATTTCTCGACTCTGCCACGTCATCACAACTCGCGATATATTGCTCAAATATTGCTTACAGTACAAATATTGCTTACAGTAGCGTCATCGGTGTGTCATCAGTGTCGACTGTCGATGTCGCTGCGCTGTCGCTGTCGCTGCGCTGTCGCTGTCGCTGTCATGTCATGTCATGTCATGTCAATGTCATGACATGTCATCACAGTCTATCCTACCTCAGGCTGTTTTGTAACCGGCGCGTCAGCGCACGGTGATCTGCACCGTCGCGTCAGCGAACGGCGAAGCGAACGGTGAAGATGTCTACGATGATCGTCTGTCATCAACGCAGTCGATCGTCTTTTCAATCGCGAGTCACATTATAAAATACTAGCCAATCGGAAACTCAAAAAACAGATTTCCAAGATCGTTCGAGTTTTCAGTCATCTGTCATCGTCAAAAAGATACTGCCAATCAATGCCTAGAAAGCTGGATTTCTAAGATCGATGCTTCGAACTTCGAAATTAAGAATAGACGCACTACTGGCCACCCCCCTCACACAAAGACAAAAAGAGTACTCCCTGAAGTCGGCCATACTAGGAAAATTCAAATACGGGCTCCACCTCGGGATATACACACAGGGTGAAATACAGCAGGCCGAAAACCAGCTGGGGGCCGCGATGAAAAGAATATACGGACTTCCGGCGAATGGCACACCTAATGAACTAAACACGGAGGAAAAAGAGGAATATGGACTGGGACTCCAGTCCCTACAGGCAATATATGCACAGGAGGTCTACACGGGATTGGCAGGGGCCGTTCAGAGTGAGGAAGACAAGGGTGTCCAAATGGGATATGGCAAAAGGGAGAGAAACCTCCTAACCAGACAAAGAATGTCGCAAGTCAGCAGGTCCACAGCCGGGCTACTGGAAAAACACTTCGAAGAAAGAGGACACAGCAGCACAAGGAGCAAGCTAAAAATGGGACTACAAACACAAACAAACACTCTGAGGAAAATGAACGCTCTGAATGAATATGGGATACACGTAAAAGGGGTAGGGAGCCATATGCAGGAACTGGCTAAAGAAACACTACCTATAATGAGACAACTGGGAAAGGCTAAAAGGGTATACACAAACGCGGAAATGGAGGGCACCACCAGAACAACCAAGCACCTCAGGCGAATGGACACAGAATACAGAGACCCACAGTTGCAGCCTGCGACGACAGGCTCTGAAAAAATGGGGGCAGTAAATGTAATACGGGAAACGAAAACTCAGCAAGCTACTAAGCAAATAAATTTCACCAAAATGCTCACACTATTCAGAAATTACCCGGACCTCAAAAACCTAACCACAGCAGATGGGAAAAGTGCTATACCAATAAAAACACTAAAGGCAACAGGTGGAAGAACACACGACAACAAGACGGCAACAAAGATAGCACAAGGCATGATGCACTTATACCCATACATTTGCGAGGCACAGCCCAACGACATTAAGAAACCAGGGGACCACTGGGACCATGTGTGGAACAGAAGGTTAAAACCAGAATACATACAGAAACGGAAAACAGGAGAGCTAGAGAGGTACACCAAAAGTACGGTAAGCATGGAAAACATAAGCGACTGGCCGGCGCAAATAAAGGCGCTGCACGAGGCTGGAAATAGCCTGAAGGACATACTGCAACTACTGTCCATGTACCCACTAGCCAACCAAACAAAACACTTCGAACAGGCAGACATGGAATGGACGGAACAGGAGAAGGAAACTCTGGGCATAGAAACTAACCAGGAGAAGGAGGAAGATGATGTAATGACCGCAAGAAACCCACGGGGAAGAATAAAGAGGAAGACAGAGCAACGAGACAGAGACCAGTGGTCAACACAAGAGGACCAAATGGACACGCTAGAACAAGAGGGAACATACACGCCCGCCAGGATACTGGCAAGTAGACAGTACCTACAAAACTACACCGATGTGACCTCGAAAGTAACACAGTACGAAATACGGTGGACCAACAGCGAAGGAAGGGAACAAACGACGTGGAGCACAGAAGAAACAGTAAGAACACACCTGCTCAAACACAACCCCTCCTCAGACCACGGATGGCAGAACCTTGTGGAGGAATGGGAAAATGACAAAAGAGACAAAAAGACCAAACGTGAACCCGTTGAAGAAATACTGGCAGGACAACCAAACGGTGAACAGAGATACTGGAAACATGTAACACACCTGGAAATATGCACAAGGGAAACGAACCCGGACCAAGACATTAGGCACATTCCAGGAACAAAAGACAGGCAACTACGCGCGGAAGGTGACACCACCTACTGCTACGAGCCAGATGGGGGCCTTATAGGCACACTGAGCACAGTAAAAGTTAGAGAATTATACGAAAGATATGCCGAGGCGGTGGGGGACAGCACGGCACAACGACCAACAGGAAAACAACTGGCCAAAAGACTGAAACTAAGTGTAGAACACAAAATACAAGTCAACACCTTCGAGGAGGAAATTGCACAATTGCTGATAAGATACTCTAGTAAAGCAGAGATGAGACACAGAAAACGGAACCTCCAAAACCACTGGACCTTCCCCCCGGAAATGATGGAGGCGGTGCACACCGCCATGGGAGTCCAAACAGAGGTGTTCGCCTCGCCACTCAATGTACACAAAAACACTAAAATATACTACTCACAATACCCACGAGACTCGGTATTTGGGGCTGTTGGCTCGGCATGGGAAGAGCAATGGGAAAAACTGGGGTCATACCAATTCAACCCGGAGTATACAGCAGGGGACCTCTACAAGGCACTGAAAAAGGCAATTAACTCCACAAAAACAGCAGAACCCGTCCTAGGGGTAGGGATATCGATTCGTGCGGCGCGCGAGGTGTCCCAACACACCAGAAGAGTGGCGAAATAATACTTTTTGGGGTGGTTGGCGGGGGGGCAGGG
>LGRX02015167.1:0-12148 GCA_001247695.2 Cymbomonas tetramitiformis
GAGCCAATTCTGCACCCCTTGGTTCGCGCCATACTGGTGCAGAAAGCTCCCGGGCGGGACGGGCAACGAGTGGAAGAGGGAACTGGAGGGTGGATAGATAGGTTCCGGTGGTGCCCACAGGTTTGAGCCAATTCTGCACCCCTTGGTTCGCGCCATACTGGTGCAGAAAGCTCCCGGGCGGGACGGGCAACGAGTGGAAGAGGGCACTGGAGGGTGGATAGATAGGTTCCGGTGGTGCCCACATGATTGAGCCAATTCTGTGGTGTGGTGGACATTCATTCATCCGACTTGCAGCCAATGCTTGCGTGTGTTACCCACAGGCATGTCTTCTGGCTCGTCGCTCTCCCCACCCTTCATCATGGGTGCGGTGGACATTCATTCATCCGACTTGCAGCCAATGCTTGCGTGTGTTACCCACAGGCATGTCTTCTGGCTCGTCGCTCTCCCCACCCTTCATCATGGGTGCGGTGGACATTCATTCATCCGACTTGCAGCCAATGCTTGCGTGTGTTACCCACAGGCATGTCTTCTGGCTCGTCAATCATTTCCCCTCATCCCCTCATAGCTGCGTCTCATTCCTCATGCTTGCCCATCACCCCCTCTTCCGTCCGGGGGTCCGTTGTCCGACTGTTTCTCACCGTATATTTGGTGTTCTCTGTGCCGTAGCTTGCACACCCAAACCCACAAGCAAATCCAAATTCCTCAAGATCAGCTAGGCGCCGATCTGCACACCGCCAGCGAAAGGCGATGCTTTCCCAGGCGGCAGCGCAAGATATTCATGCCGCACCCCACCACCACCTCAACACACCTCTGCAGTTTCCTGGTTTCCATCACGACCTATCGGTGGAATCCCTTTCAAAACGGTTTCTGAGTGGAGATCCGGATGCATGCCTCAGCAATCTTGACAAAATTGCTAAACAGTGTGGAGTGCCAAGAGTCTCACGCCAGCAAGTAGTCACGTACCGCGCTCCTCAGGACAGCCAAGCTACAGGACAAGGCTCCTACGGAAGCGTCCTTCTACACTGCACCCTTGACAAAACCGAGAGGGCCGTTCTGAAGGACTTCACCGACCCTGCCCTCCACCGTCGCCTGCGGCACTGTGCGGTGGAGTTGTATATGAACACCGTGGCCCATTTCGCGGCTCCCACAACCGTCGTTCCCTGTTTAGGATACGGAGCCCAAATTTGTCCTGATCACTCCGCGTTCCTCGTCATGAAATATGGCGGGGAGACCCTCGCCGATTTCCTTACTTCCCGCGGATCAGGCATACCAATCCAGGCGATGCGCCATCTGGTCATCGATTTGTTTCGCGGCATTTCAGACCTCCATGCCGCGGGAATCGTGCACGGGGACCTGAAAGGTAACAACGTGCTTGTGCAAGAAAATCTGCCCGATGTTGGTGGACACAGTCTCAAACTCATAGACTTTGGGTTGGCCCGTTTCCACCGCACCGATTCAATGGCACCGCTTCCCCCAGTAAGCTTGCCTTCCGCAACATGGCAGCCCTCTCATACAGCTCCAGAGTCATCATTTGCAAACAAAACCACTCACAGCGACATCTGGGCGTGTGGCGGGCTCGCTATGCAAATACTCATGGCCAGTCGCCTTTCCTGGAAGGACATGCTGCAGTTGGCTAACAGCCAGCTTGACAACAACAGAAAATTTTCGCCTTGGAAAGAAGATAGTACAGTTTCCAAACAGCTCACCATGCTCGTGAATTCGTGTTTCGACTTCAATCCTGCAAAAAGACCGACTGCCTCCAAGTTACACTCAACGTTCAGCGCCTCTCGGATACAAAAGTGTTCTGTGGGGAAAGGAGTCGATCCCCACGAGCGTTTAGTCCCTGGACATTTTAACCCTCTGTAAATAATAATCAGTGTGTGTAGCGCGGTAGTTTGTAATAATAAGTGTCCCTGTATACAATATATTACCGTCTGGCCGAAAGTCTTGGTTGTGGTAATGCCCGTGTTGTGAGCAACTGTTGATTAAAGTGTGGTCATAGTCACTCTGTGCAATGTTCTGCGTGGTGCGTGTTCTCGTATTTGGTACAGATAACCCATAGCCGATAACCTTACTGGTTACACAACTTGGGTTCTGCTGGGCAGGTGAATGTCGTGCGAAGCTCGTTCATCCCGGCTCAACCTGATTGGGTCTGCCCTGATGACAGCCTTGCCGCGCTCAAGGGGAAGGTGGTCTACCGAAAGCTGATGCCTACCTTCCGATACCATGTCGGGTTTATCTGTCCGGGCATTCCGGAGGGTCTGCATGTCCTAGACTTGAACACCGTCCGGACAATCTGCCTACTGGAAGCACTGTGGCAGGCGAAGACCGCCAAGGAGGGCCTGCCCGGGGACCGTCCTTCGAAAGAGGCTGCGATGCAGTTCCTCATTGATAACGACACCCACCTCCGCAAGCATGATCACCACCAACAGCGGGTGCTGGATGAGGCTTTCGCCGGTCACAGCCTGGTATCCGTGTTAGAAGTCGATTCTAGAAGGGACGATTTCAGCGCCCCGCATCACTTCTACGCATGGTTCGTGGTTCCAGCCAAGCGGGTCTGGCTCTTTCCAGTACTGTCATTTCCGTTGCGCCACCACCGTGGAACTGTGTATGCCGTAAAGGACTGCGATCTATCGCGTGGCCGTACTCCCAAATGCGGGTCACGTCCGGTTCCACACCAGCACCCCGGGTATCAAATGTTGCATATCCAGGGCGTTTCTTCCAGCAGTGGCAACGCAGATCCCCGTTGCCTGTCAGTGCTCGTCCTGGATGCTCAGGCTGCGCATGGCGCGGACTTCAAACCAGAACACCGACAAACGATTCAGAAAGTTTTGACTGCCTGTCGCCATGCCAACATCCCTATCAATTGGACACAGTGGTATCGGCCATGGCAAACGCAGCCCGCCACAGATGCATTTTTTGATGATGGAAGAGGATACTTGACCTCTTCAGCCGGTGTCGCTCACACCGGAATTCCGCCAGAGTCCGACGATTTTCTGACAGACCTTGGGCCACATTCAGCTGACGAACTACGGAACCACGCCTTTCTGTGTGGGAACATGAATGCGTTCGACTCGGAAAACATATCCATGTCTCACGAGTCCTGCTATAGAAACGTGCGAGATGCGGTGTCTTCTCAACACCCAACACCATCAGCAATTGTTATCATGGGGGCGTATGTCTCACAGTGTGTGCTGCACACGACCCTTGCGGCGGTGCAATTGGGATACAGTGTTATCATCGTGGAAGACGCATGTGTGTCATATAGGACCATGCACAACATTGAGCCGAGTAACTTGGCTGCCACGCTAGACGGACACATGGATCTCCTGCATCGGTGTGCAGTGGTGTTAGATTCTGCCGACTTCATTAAGAACATCTCGGTATAGTTATTATATTTTAGTTACAACAAATATATTTACATATTATATTAGCAATGTGTATATAGATACATATTATACTAGCACAATCGATCAAGATCTCCATTAGGCCGTAATTGATCGTGTTGGCCATGTAAGTCATCATGCAAGCGTGCATACCGGATTACCGATGACGATTCGTTTGCGATGACAGTTTTCCGTTCACGATTCGTTTTCGTTTCATGAGTCTTGGCATCGCTGCGCATCGGCTAAAAATTTGTGTTCTTTAGGGTCCACCCCTGCTATTAGAATTTATAGCTTGTTTGCAAGACACGCGACAATTTCCCTTCGATCATCACTCACGCTCACGTCGATCATGTTCATCCCATCAGAAGTATCCCAAACCTGGTGTTTTGCCATATGATACGGCCTGCGTACTACGTATTTGTACATAGTATGTAAATTTTTGGGCACGTGATGGGGCCTCGCAGGGTACAATGGATTATGGGCATCAACCTGGGGTTGTGCCCCTAACCCGGCATGTGCACTTTGCCCCAAGCCATATTCCACGAACGAGCGCGGCGGAGACGGAACCGCCGCAGCAGACCGAGAGCGGTGACATTTCCGCAGCGTCTTGTACGCTGCCGGCGGAGGGAGCCAAACCAAATGCAGTAAAAGGTACCCGTTGCTTTCATGCGATGCCTTTGGCCCCATGTTGTGCACAACCTGTGAAGAAGCCCCCTCTTCTCACTCCCAATGATCCCCTGATGATCTTACGAATACCCTGATGTTCACGCACTGGTGCTCGAATCAGGAAAAAACCGTGTGAGAAAGGGAGGTGGTCCACATATGAAAGTTGAAAGTGTTATACGGAAATGCCCCGTGGCATACGACGTGGAGGCTAAGCAGATTGTGGACAAAACCACGAGTAAGTATTGGGCAAACAACGCCGCGGCCCAAGAGCGTTTCGACATGTGCGTGAAAACGCTGCGAGAGCTGCATCCCGAGCTGGATGAAGCCACTGCAAAAACGAAGATCATTCGACGTCTGAACAACCGGCGTAATCTGGGCCCAAAGGGCACCACAATCGAAATGCGTCAAAACCGTGACATCCAGGCGGTGAACGCATTCAACAAAGAATCCCAGAAAAAACGCCCGGACTTGGTGATTTCCCTTACTGCATGTGCAACAGAGGTTGTTGGGACACCACCACAGGCGAGCCCAGGCGTACGCCCCGCAGCAGGAGCGCCACTAACGGCAACCGAGCCTCGGCGGAGCCCACGAAATCACGCCACGGTTAGTATACCCGCAGGACCAGAGGTGGCCAGGACTCCGCAAAGGGGGAGCCCAGGCGTACGCCCCGCAGCAGGAGCGCCACTAACGGCAACCGTGCCTCGGCGGAGCCCACGAAATCACGCCACGGTTAGTATACCCGCAGCACCAGAGGTGGCCAGGACTCCGCAACGGGGGAGCCCAGCCACTGCAGGAGCGCCACAACCGGCTACTGTGCCTCGACGGAGCCCACGAACTGCCGCCACGGTTACTGCACCAGCACCAAAGGATGCCAGGGCACCGCATCGGGGGAGCCCAGGAGCGCGCTCGGAACCAGGAGTGCCACTAAAGGCAACCGTGCCGCGACCGAAAGCAAGGGCACCGGAGGTGACGGAATATGAAGAGCAGAGGCTGATGAAGATTGCTGGTAGGTGCCCTATCCATGTGTGCCCTTGGCATGTACACATACATGGATGCATACCTGCAAATGTACCTGCATCGCCGACGGAGCGTTGAGGAAGCGCTGGGGGCGGGTTTGCTTATTGCGGTGTCAGGCAACAAGCGCAGGCTGAGCGTAGCATTCGGTATGGTTCCAACAGCATACGAGGACTTGATGCGGGAAAAGCAGGTGCTACTCACGCAAGTTCAACAGTTGGATGAAAAGGTATTGATTGAGCACGTGCAGCGCGTAGCGCGGGAGACTCGGAAACGAGTTCCCATGACAGCCCAGGCCGTCTTCGAGGTGGTACCGATGCCCGGGTATAAACTACTTGGAACGCAAAATGGAACGGAAGGATGGCAGCAGGAGGCTCTGGGGGAGTTGCGGGAGCAGTGGACTAAGGACCTGCGAAAACGCGCCAAGAAGTGTCCGAGTCTGAAAGCTGCTTTCAAATTGAGTGTGTCTCAGGCGAACACGCAGAAAGCGACAGCATCTGTTGCACCGCGCCCCAATCGTGCAGCTCGAACGGTGCAAAGCATGGCGGAGGATGCCGATGACGACGAGGATGACATGTGCAAGGTGATCCGAACCGGAAGGGGGCTACTCACGAAGAGAATGTCGATGACCGCGACGGCAAAACGTAAGTGTATGGTAAAAGTGCACACCGATGAGGCAATCGAAGCTTTCGAGACCGATTCGCATGCCACGTTTGGTGACTATTTCGGGGCGGTGGTGAACGATATGCACGGTACCGAGCGAGAGGTTGATCTCCACGTGGGGAAAACGGTGATTGAACACGAGACCATCGGCGCAGCAGCACAATGGCGCAGGATGGGATTTCCTGAGATAATGCGATGCCACCTAGTAGCGGCGGACGACGGAGATGAAGATGGCAGGGTGGAGCCACTGGCAAGGTTCGACTACAGTATTTTCCACGGCGACTTTAAGGTTGAGTCTTGGACGTTCGAGGAGCTGGTTGGCATGCAAATGAAAGTCGTTCCTGCTATCTCGGTGAAACGGAACTACGAGGTTGCGTGGAGGGACGAGGCTGGTTTGGAACGCGGCGTGTTGACCGCGGCAGAGTGCCGTGGTCACTTCGGCATGGACCGGATTCCAGCGCTGCGCACGCGGCAATTTTGGACGCCTTAGCCCTGTGCGGAAAGATAAGGAAGGCGTCTGGCCTGGAGCAGTGTGAACAGTTGGCAGTAGTTTATATTGGACGCACCTTGACGCCGTGCCTTCCTCATATGCTGCCTGCTGTACGTAAGAAGTAGCAGGCAATCATAGTTATGCCAGGGCAGAATGAATACACCGCAAAGTGCTTACCAATCCGTGGGGAAGGAGCCTGCCTTCAGCAGAAGTGGGAACCTGTAGACTCAAGTTTTTGTTTGTGAATAGTAAGGACAACGTTTGGACCTTCCTGCCTTTTTTTAATATAACTGGAATTGTGAAATAGTAAGTGCTGACAGTGCTCTAATGGAGCGGGGCACATTGATTGCAAATACAGGCAAACAGTTCGAGAGTCGCCTGAATGTCACATCCGTTGCTCGTGGCTCGATGGAGCCCACAAACTCACGCCACGGTTACTGCATCAGCACCAGGGGTCGCCGGGGCACACCAACGGGGTGGACCAGGAGTGCATTCTGCACCAGGATGTACCTAATGTATCATGGAACCGTGTTGAGGTGTGGCATCTGCGCAGGAAATCAGGAGTGCTGGGCATCGGTGATGTTCACGGAGGATGAGCTCATGCTGATTGTGCAGCGGAGCCAAGAAGCTCACACCAGCATACGAAGCACAATGCGTGCGGTGCGTGAACTACCTGCAGAATGTCGAGGCCCTATACCGGCTGGCGAAAAAGAAGTGCTGGCGGTGATTAAATCCTGGCTAACGGAACATGGGGGGACCATAGACAATCGGTATCGTGTGATCTTGCAGCCAATGCTTTTGGGGAATGGTGTTACCAGCAATGCTTTTGGGGAAGCTAACCCGTCAGCAAACAGCGATTGTGAAGTACATGGACTCCCTCCTAACGTGGAGGTCTTCTTCGACGAGGAGCTGGCGAAAGGCCGAATTTGTCTAATGGACAACCTTGAGGAGGAGTCGGACGAGGAGGACCATGGAATAAGTGTGCAGAAACTGCTAGATGCAGCTGAGGACGCCCCGGATCCAGAGGACGAGGTCACAAGTATATTCCAGCAGGTAGTTGCCAGGCCCCCATGGCCACCGATCGATGTGCCACGCTGTTAGTTTAAGACTACTCGCTTCCTGATACTGACGACCATTTGGTGTTCACTTGCGATTCTACATAGGTTGGGGGATTGGGGGATTAGAGGATTGGGGGATTGAAAAATCACCATGTAAAATTATTAAATTTGGAAATGCCAAAAAATTGCAAATAATAAAAATCACAGTGTTATTTTTATGAATTGCATGTTTTTGAAATCTGTTTTTTTGTAATCTACATTGTAATTTTACTAAACTTAAGAAATTGTTCAGAATTCCAGAATTTGTGTGTGAGAACAGTGATTTTATAAAAACCATTTTTCCTTAAATAAACCTTGCGTATGTTAAAACCACTTTGTTTTTTCTGTCGTGCGTATATATTTCTAAACTTCTCATTTACTGAATTCATTTACATATTTTCCCGATCAATAAAAATTTGGGTAACACTCACGCAGGTACAAATATTACAAAGCTTTTTCTCATATTGCAACAGTCAACAGTTACATACGGTAAGAACTACAATATTTTATGTAATGTATTGTATTTTGTCCCAGTTTCTTGTGCATGCACAACACCTTACGAAACTAGTTACAAAAAGTTCAGGCCACCGCTCTTACGCCTTAGCTCATTTGTGACGACAACGTCTTTTTGCACCACAATAGTTCCATCAGTAGGGGGTCTCGAAATATTGAAATGCGCCGGCATCAGAGCGAACACGCAACGTTTAACTGGACAAAACTGGCACTTATGAGAAACAAATTCTCCAGTACCCAACAACTTTCTCTGACATTGCACTACAACTCGCGGATAATTTGGAGGCAGGATGGGCTGAGCTGCATTGGTGGCCTTGGCAGTTGCACATCCAGCTCTACTCTTTGAGGCAGCACACGTTGCATTCTTAGCAGTCCCTTTTTGCAAAGACCATTCTTTCATCTCTGGGACTCGGTTGTTGCGGTCCGATGTCACAGACTCCAACGCTTCCAAAATAAGGTCCATTTCTGAGGTAGTAAAGCCGGACTGAATGTAAAAAGCATGCCCAGGGGCAAACCCCGCCTTCATGAGTACAAAGCAAATATGCTTGCACCAGTGCATCGTCGAGCCTCGCACACGATGTCCCATTTGATCTTGGAACTCTTTGCAGTCACAAAGTACAAACTTGTTGTGTTCATCCCGAAAATCGTGACCGAAAACCACTTCGTGCTGTGCAGTACGAAAGGCTCCAACAATGAAAGTGCGGTCAAGTACCGCTACGTCTTCACCCTGCGGATTGTAATGAGGAGTAGGCTCTTCGACCCTTAATAATATAAGCTTTTCAGGATTCGAGAATAAAGCCAACAATAGTTTGGCTTGACCCTTTGTTGTCTTTGAATTGTACTGACAAGGTTTCAAGGTCAGAACAGAGTGGCGTACTTTGTCTTTGTCGGGTGAATGAACCGAAGCTTTTTGTAAAAACTCCAACACCATCTCCTCGTTCGCCTCACCCGTTAGCTTGGAAAGTGGTTTCCAGAACAGGTCGAGTGAGCTGTTCAAAGGGTCAGGGTTGACCCTAAACTCGAACACGATCTTGTTTCGAACGATCTTTTGTCGTGCCTCCTTAACCACGGACACAACAGCCTGCAATAAAATAGGCTTGTCATTGGGGACATATAAGTTTAGCTTCGCAGTTTCACAGTGTAAACAGACAAAAACCTTTGCAATACCTGCTCTGGGGCTGCAGGCGATTTTCTTGGCAATGTCCTAGACTTGTCAGCGCGATGGTTTCGGCCTTCACTTGTTGCGGTCTCAGATTCTACCCACGTTTCCCAAACCTTGTCCATGATGTCTCCGGTGTAAGCCTTAGCCCGCTCAGCCGCCGCATGGTTAGCACGTCGCTCTTGGTACAACGAATCCGTACGAGGCGTACGACGTTCCTCATGCCCACCCGCACACAAGTGTTTCAATTTGGTGGCCTGCGTCAGGAAGCTAATTACTTCAAGTCGTAAAGACTCGGACACAGATTTGTAGGTCCCAAGTGCAGCATTGTCCTTGTTGCCCAAAGCTTCAGCAAGGTTTGCTGAAGCGTCACGAAAAAGGTGTAGAACACGTTCTCCCTCTCTCGAGTAAAAGTTGAACAAGCCTTTGAGGTCTGCTTGTACATCCTTGCGATCTTGACTCTCGATGAACTCCACCAAATTGTCCCTTGCAGTTACCAGACTTAGTGGCGTGAGTGCTTTCCACCAATTGTGCCAAAGTGAGTTAAAAAGGTTTGCCTTGAAAAACTTGTTCAGTCGTTTGCAGTGTTTACCCAGGTCTTGAGCAATGTGAAAGTCGCAATCTATTTCCAAGCACTTGCCCGTAAGCTCGTCACGGACACGTTCCTTTTTACGCGCTTCTATATTTTTTATCTTCTTGTTATAGTTCATTCGAAGGCCGTTCCAAGGTCCACCTACAAACAGAAACAGTTTCGTCATCGATGACAAAAAGATAAAAGGTAGTTAATTAAACAAGTGCAATGTGTGCTTCGAAAATATTTTCGTCATCGATGACAAAAAATATTTTAGAAGCACATTTATTCAAGTGAAATGCGGGACCTGAAACTTGGCTGTCATCGATCACGGGAATATTTCA
Source organism: Cymbomonas tetramitiformis (assembly GCA_001247695.2). Taxonomy (NCBI): domain Eukaryota; kingdom Viridiplantae; phylum Chlorophyta; class Pyramimonadophyceae; order Pyramimonadales; family Pyramimonadaceae; genus Cymbomonas; species Cymbomonas tetramitiformis. Next base: position 9,904 of record LGRX02015167.1, read on the forward strand.
TATTGTTAATCTCACAAGGTGGAGTTGTGCAACTTGATGTTTAAGTCCCCCACTCCCCCACTTTACAGTCCCCCACTCCCCCAACTTGTGAAAACAGGTTGAAGCACTAGATAAAAAAGAACTACCTGCTGCGTCACGAACAAAACCACCAGGACGGAATTCTATACGACCATCTGGAAAATATTGGAGATAATGTTGAAACTCTTCATGTTCTCTTGCATAAGTTTCACAAGCGTAGTCCACCGCACCCCACATTGCAGCCTCGTCGTCGCCACGTTCACCAAAGGGCAAAGTGTTTACCGCTAGTTTTACTAAACCAAGTTGAGGAATTACGGCACATATTTTTTCCACGACACGTTGCTTTTGTGTTTTGTGGCTGCCGTCTGAGTAGGCGAACTGGCCCTTGAATGGAGGTTTGCCCAAGTGTCGGTCCATTAACAGCATCACCTTGGCAGGAGCCCAAGGGATGTCTAAAGGGCAAACGAAGTACAGCAGTGGAGCCCTGCAACGTCACCAAACAGTTTCAAACGAGTATATTAACACAGTTGTAAGTTAAACGAGTGTTGGTGAAGGGTTTACCTGTCGAAAAGTAACGCTCTTAGTCCTAGGTCTTCAAGCCGTGATTTAAGCTGCTTGACTTCCACGTGCAGGTCTTTGTGAGGAGTATATTTTGAACTCTTGCTTCCACTTACCACCTCCCTAAGGGTACGACTGTCCTGCACCGCCTCTGCAATGTTCAGCACGTCTTCCAAGGTGGTGTTCTCTTGACCAGTTAACATCTTGTTGAAGATGTTCGCTGTTGCCCCAATCCGTAATTTTTCGTTGCTAAGCTCTCCAAAACCAGGAAGAGCAGCATCGATCGCAGCTTTAGTAACTTCTGTCGGTGTTTGCTTTGCTTTCTTACTCAAAGCAGTGCAAGTGTGAGACCCTTCATGCTTGAAATAAAGAAGGGTTCCTCCTTCAGGAAGGTCTCCTCGTGCGAGTAGGAGTTTGGCTGCACAAACAGTGAAAGTCGTTTGTCCAGTGCACTTTTCGCAAACAGGCGTCTCAAACGGCTCGCGCCTCTTATGTGCCCCGACGACATGCTTAACCTGGAAAATATTTCAAGGAGTCAAATAATAATAGAATTTCCACAAATAAAGTTGACAAGCCAAGTAGTGTAATTAACGCACCTCTTGCACGTACTTCTTACCGAATATCTTTAAAAAGTCACAGTCCGGGTTGTTACAAACAGCTTCACCAAGACAGAAAGCTTTTCTTACGGTGACCTTTGCCTTCAAAGCAGTCCATTTACTTGAAACTTTTGTACAAGTCCATTTCGTAAAGTGTGACCACGACCGATTTACACGAAAATATGGTAGGGTACCAAGTGCGGTTCCACGACAATCACTGGAAGCAGTTTTGTCAAGGTGTGCCCCGTAGCTGACTTCGCCATCAACATCAACTGGGATCTGCTTTGTGAATAAACACCCAGGAGGAAATGTGTCTGCGTACTTAAAAGAACTCTCCTCAAGGTTTACAACTGGTGTTTTCATCAATGAACTTGGAGAGATCATTGTGTGAGGTGAGGGAGTCTCTGGAGAATCTGTTAGATTTATGACTTCAGTTCTAGGCGAACCTTCCGGAGTTCCAACTGGCGAACAAGTCTTTTCGGCTACAAACTCGTTTTCTGGAGTAGCTTGAGGTGAACTGTCCTTTTGGGCTACAAACTCGTTTTCGACAGAATCGTTTTCCTCGTCAGGTAAACAACCAAAAACAACGTAACCGTAAGAAGGGTCAACCCTGTAAAGGTCTTCGTCACTTTCAAATTCGTTTCGAGCTGATTTAGACAAAGCTAAGCCGGACTTTGGGTCGAATCCAAAAGCGGCGCAAACCTCTTCATGAATTACAAAAAGTGCACCAAGAACCTTAACAGTTCGAACAGAACGACACCAACACTCGCCATTTGGGTTGTCCCAAAAGAAATCAACGAACTGTGTTTCCTCGCTCATCTTCAAATCGTTCACAACTATTTTGAAGAAATAAGTGTTGAAGAAGTTATTTAAGGATGTTTTGAATTTACCGTAAAACTAGTTGCGCACTAAATAAACAGCGCAAAACGCGCGCGCGCGCTAAAGAAAGCGGTGAAGCCAACATTAAATTATTTTGAACATATTTCATTAAGCATAATATTTTATATAAATCTAAGAACGGTAAGTTTATCTGTAATCGACGACGGAAATATTTTGTTTAGCACATTTATCAA
>LGRX02015168.1:0-36225 GCA_001247695.2 Cymbomonas tetramitiformis
CATTTAGGCCCACCCTTTTATGGCCGTGTATCTGGGCCCACCCTTTTATGGCCGTGCATCTGGTGTCACCCTTTTATGGCCGTGTATTTGGGGTCACCCTTTTATGGCCGTGTATTTGGGCCCACCCTTTTATGGCCGTGCATTTCGGCCCAACCTTTTATGGCCGTGTATCTGGGACAGCTCCGTGTACACAAGTACTGCAACATGAAGTCAACATGAATGAAGTCTGTGTTCAAGTCTGAGTTCGCTTGGACCCGCTCTGGAGTCTCGAGGGGCTCCGTTGCTGCAGACGTGCTACAATGTGGCGTGTCATCTGGCATGGGTGTGATTCGCGCCTTTATAGCAGGCACAAACACAGCAGGACACCTTTGTTAGAAGACTCGATGACGGTGACGTGGATGAGGAGTTCAGACTGTCGGTGCGTCCGCTTTTATTGGGTTCTCCTGCGCCGAGTGCCATCCAGAACCTAAAGGACGGCCCTTGGATAAGAACAACTCCGAGCACCTTTGTGGGGCTTTGCGGGTATCTGTCGTAGTGCACTGATCACCTGACACCGCCATAAGGTCTGTGTCACTGACCATGTTAAGTATGTAGCTGTGTTGCAAGATGCACCGAATTACACGAGGCTCACTCCACTGCCGCCGCGCTCGATGTGCTTCGGTGCTCTGGCACCATTTTGACACACCCCAGTGAATATCATGCCCAATGCGCTAGAGTGGCTGGACCGTTGCAATCACAGTGCCTTGTTCGTGCCTGCCACAGAAGAAGGCCACTAAGAAAGATACTCAGAACACCCTTGCGGCTACGGCTGGCCCCAGCAGCGAGTCTCAGACAGCCGCGCGGGCTCCAGAAGGTATTTCCCGTCATCCTTGATGCTGATTGACATGCAGATTGCAGACAGTGTCATAAACAGTGGGGAAATGCAAGCATACACGAAACTTATTAACTAAAGCGGATAATTACTCAGAGAGGTCACCTTCAGAAAACACCAAAATATATCTCGCACAGACACTTTGCTGACTTGAAGGGGAGGAGGAACCCGCCGATGCAGCAGGGCAACCAAGGAAGGTGGCAGAGACCTCAAGATCGGATGTGCGCAATGTGAGCTTTGGTGTGAAGTCGCGCCCCTTGAAAGTCGCCATGATAAAGCCGAAGAAGCCAGCAGCTGCGAGCACGGACACCTCGGGTGCGATTGCTTCAGCAGCCGAGAAAAAGATTGCGGTTGCTAACGAAGACAAGCCCGGCTCAGATGACGGAGGGGGAGGCTTGGGTGGCCTTCTGGGTGCCTACGGTAGTGATAGTGATGGCAGTAATTAGATATGTCCCAGAGATCATGGAGTCACGTTTGGGTTCGCAAAATTGATGTGATATGGAAGGATCCAATAACCCGCAGCATTAGAAACACTACCGGTCTGCGCAAGCAACATTGCAGTTTGACCGCTCTGGAGCAACGGAGAAATATGATCATACCTTCTGGGGGTATGCACTCCTTCGGGGGTGATTCGATAATCCAGCTACCGTCCACCCTTTGGTTGAATGGTATTGTGGGACGTAGTTGTATAAAGTGCCGTGAGGCATTCCCGTGGTTCACGCCAGGAGTCACTGAACTGGTGTGACAGGTATGGCAATGGCAAATTCCGGGCTGGAGGCCTCCACCCCTGCGATTAGAGCCCACAACCTAGAACTGAGTGTTTCCCTTTGGCTGCGGGTGCCACTCGGCACGAGGCGGCGGAGGGAAAGGGTGTGCCGTTTGCAACATCCTGGAAAGGGGCGTGTGTGGTACAATCCATCACAAACAAACACCTATCCCTCCGATGCCTAGACACCACCAACCCTAGTATACATGAGCAACGTCGTAAGTGCGGACACACTTGCAGGAGTGCAGTGGATATCATTGCCAAACGCCCGAACCTGATTATCCACTGTTGCATGCCGCCCACCGCAACAACGAGCGAACTCCCAATATCGTCACCACAGCTTGAATCCCCTGCATGCACACGTGAAATATTCACCGTCCTCGTAGTCAGGGATGCTCAGCAGTGCCTGCGGATACGGATCTATAGTGGCAGCGTATATATGCTCCATCGCAGGAGCTGTCTCAAGGGCTCTGAGTGCGATGCCTTTCATCCAATGCTCCCCATCGATATTGTCTGATAACCGATCCTATTGATAAACCCTTCAAAATCGCCCGTTATCGGATTGCACTCTCGAATTTCAAAAATGTACCCATAATTTGGGATCCCTTTATTGATGGAGTAACTTTCAAACCCCTGCTTTTCATATGGATGGACCTGGGCAAATTACTTGCCTAATCAAAGCTCGAATCCCAACGGGCGACACCGAGGAATCTTCCATCTGACGACGGCCATAGGATAATGATGAAGGACATTGCCACTGCATTCGTGTGACACATGAGCCGTGACGCGACGCCACCCCGACGTTATGGCATGGCAGAAGCGATGATGAGTATTCTGAATTGAGAGAAGAAAAAAACAGAATTGTAATCGTCAGCCCTAGTAATAAAACTCTACGCAATTAGTATAGTCGTGTCGCGCCAGTGCCGCCCGATCGCAAAATGACGATGGTTACGATGACGATTAATTTCGCAAATGTCAGTGTGTCACACAGTCACATGCCTAGTGGAGATCTTTAGATCGACTGGCCTAGTATTCCATAGTTACCATATATGATAAGACGTGTATAAATACACAAACAATCGATTGTGCTGATATCATCGGTACCATTTTCCGGATACCAGGAGTATCGAAACCGAAGTATCAAGCCGGTAAAGAGCCGTGTTATCGACAAGTCACCAGCGGCGCCAATACATTCAACTGCGTATCGAACCGGGTCGAGGTACCACCAGCGGGGTCAGGTACGAGTGGTAGGTACTCCGTGTGCTCGGAGATGTCATACTTGTCCACAACGTCGGCTTTGTCGGTGGCATTGTCACCAACCGCGGCAGTCATGTCGGCGAACGAATACGCCGACACAGAGTCAAATGTGTGAGGCTTGCGTGCCGTGAAAGAATCACAATAACGTTGTGAATCGTTTGTTGGAGTATTCGTTGTCCAGCGTGTCCCCGGGAGGCTGCCAATGCACACACTGCATGTCTTATTTTCCTCGACTAGGTTACCGTGCTTACAGTATCGATTTTTTTGATGCTTAAGAGCCATTTTTTTAATAAGTGGAGCTTTATTCGTCGTGTGTCACATTGTGTCATTCATTGTATGAGACAGTGTTAAGGATGCATGACAGTGCATGACAGTGTGGATCACACGTGAATCACACAGTCCCCACTTTACACCACTTTGCACTGACTCACACCTCGAGAGCCCTTCCCCACTTTACACTGACTCGCACCTCAACAGTTTGCACCTAGAGGTAGCCAAAAGTAGTTTTTATCAACTGACTTGAAATATTGGAGTGGGCTGATGACAATTGATGAAACATGCGAGGGTCACCCTTTTATGGCCGTGTATCTGGGGTCACCCTTTTATGGCCGTGCATTTGGGCCCACCCTTTTATGGCCGTGTATCTGCGGTCACCCTTATATGGCCGTGCATGCAGAGTTACACATGGCCGTGCATTTGGGGTCACCCTTTTATGGCCATTGCATTTGAGCCCACCCTTTTATGGCCGTGCATGCACGGTCACCCTTTTATGCCGTGCATGCGGGCCCACCCTTTTATGGTCGTGCATGCAGGGTCACCCTTATGTGGCCCGTGCATGTACAGGCCCACCCTTTTTATGGTCGTGCATCACAGGGTCACCCTTATATGACGTGCATATAGGGTCACCCTTTTATGGCCGTGCATTTAGGCCCACCCTTTTATGGCCGTGTATCTGGGCCCACCCTTTTATGGCCGTGCATCTGGTGTCACCCTTTTATGGCCGTGTATTTGGGGTCACCCTTTTATGGCCGTGTATTTGGGCCCACCCTTTTATGGCCGTGCATTTCGGCCCAACCTTTTATGGCCGTGTATCTGGGACAGCTCCGTGTACACAAGTACTGCAACATGAAGTCAACATGAATGAAGTCTGTGTTCAAGTCTGAGTTCGCTTGGACCCGCTCTGGAGTCTCGAGGGGCTCCGTTGCTGCAGACGTGCTACAATGTGGCGTGTCATCTGGCATGGGTGTGATTCGCGCCTTTATAGCAGGCACAAACACAGCAGGACACCTTTGTTAGAAGACTCGATGACGGTGACGTGGATGAGGAGTTCAGACTGTCGGTGCGTCCGCTTTTATTGGGTTCTCCTGCGCCGAGTGCCATCCAGAACCTAAAGGACGGCCCTTGGATAAGAACAACTCCGAGCACCTTTGTGGGGCTTTGCGGGTATCTGTCGTAGTGCACTGATCACCTGACACCGCCATAAGGTCTGTGTCACTGACCATGTTAAGTATGTAGCTGTGTTGCAAGATGCACCGAATTACACGAGGCTCACTCCACTGCCGCCGCGCTCGATGTGCTTCGGTGCTCTGGCACCATTTTGACACACCCCAGTGAATATCATGCCCAATGCGCTAGAGTGGCTGGACCGTTGCAATCACAGTGCCTTGTTCGTGCCTGCCACAGAAGAAGGCCACTAAGAAAGATACTCAGAACACCCTTGCGGCTACGGCTGGCCCCAGCAGCGAGTCTCAGACAGCCGCGCGGGCTCCAGAAGGTATTTCCCGTCATCCTTGATGCTGATTGACATGCAGATTGCAGACAGTGTCATAAACAGTGGGGAAATGCAAGCATACACGAAACTTATTAACTAAAGCGGATAATTACTCAGAGAGGTCACCTTCAGAAAACACCAAAATATATCTCGCACAGACACTTTGCTGACTTGAAGGGGAGGAGGAACCCGCCGATGCAGCAGGGCAACCAAGGAAGGTGGCAGAGACCTCAAGATCGGATGTGCGCAATGTGAGCTTTGGTGTGAAGTCGCGCCCCTTGAAAGTCGCCATGATAAAGCCGAAGAAGCCAGCAGCTGCGAGCACGGACACCTCGGGTGCGATTGCTTCAGCAGCCGAGAAAAAGATTGCGGTTGCTAACGAAGACAAGCCCGGCTCAGATGACGGAGGGGGAGGCTTGGGTGGCCTTCTGGGTGCCTACGGTAGTGATAGTGATGGCAGTAATTAGATATGTCCCAGAGATCATGGAGTCACGTTTGGGTTCGCAAAATTGATGTGATATGGAAGGATCCAATAACCCGCAGCATTAGAAACACTACCGGTCTGCGCAAGCAACATTGCAGTTTGACCGCTCTGGAGCAACGGAGAAATATGATCATACCTTCTGGGGGTATGCACTCCTTCGGGGGTGATTCGATAATCCAGCTACCGTCCACCCTTTGGTTGAATGGTATTGTGGGACGTAGTTGTATAAAGTGCCGTGAGGCATTCCCGTGGTTCACGCCAGGAGTCACTGAACTGGTGTGACAGGTATGGCAATGGCAAATTCCGGGCTGGAGGCCTCCACCCCTGCGATTAGAGCCCACAACCTAGAACTGAGTGTTTCCCTTTGGCTGCGGGTGCCACTCGGCACGAGGCGGCGGAGGGAAAGGGTGTGCCGTTTGCAACATCCTGGAAAGGGGCGTGTGTGGTACAATCCATCACAAACAAACACCTATCCCTCCGATGCCTAGACACCACCAACCCTAGTATACATGAGCAACGTCGTAAGTGCGGACACACTTGCAGGAGTGCAGTGGATATCATTGCCAAACGCCCGAACCTGATTATCCACTGTTGCATGCCGCCCACCGCAACAACGAGCGAACTCCCAATATCGTCACCACAGCTTGAATCCCCTGCATGCACACGTGAAATATTCACCGTCCTCGTAGTCAGGGATGCTCAGCAGTGCCTGCGGATACGGATCTATAGTGGCAGCGTATATATGCTCCATCGCAGGAGCTGTCTCAAGGGCTCTGAGTGCGATGCCTTTCATCCAATGCTCCCCATCGATATTGTCTGATAACCGATCCTATTGATAAACCCTTCAAAATCGCCCGTTATCGGATTGCACTCTCGAATTTCAAAAATGTACCCATAATTTGGGATCCCTTTATTGATGGAGTAACTTTCAAACCCCTGCTTTTCATATGGATGGACCTGGGCAAATTACTTGCCTAATCAAAGCTCGAATCCCAACGGGCGACACCGAGGAATCTTCCATCTGACGACGGCCATAGGATAATGATGAAGGACATTGCCACTGCATTCGTGTGACACATGAGCCGTGACGCGACGCCACCCCGACGTTATGGCATGGCAGAAGCGATGATGAGTATTCTGAATTGAGAGAAGAAAAAAACAGAATTGTAATCGTCAGCCCTAGTAATAAAACTCTACGCAATTAGTATAGTCGTGTCGCGCCAGTGCCGCCCGATCGCAAAATGACGATGGTTACGATGACGATTAATTTCGCAAATGTCAGTGTGTCACACAGTCACATGCCTAGTGGAGATCTTTAGATCGACTGGCCTAGTATTCCATAGTTACCATATATGATAAGACGTGTATAAATACACAAACAATCGATTGTGCTGATATCATCGGTACCATTTTCCGGATACCAGGAGTATCGAAACCGAAGTATCAAGCCGGTAAAGAGCCGTGTTATCGACAAGTCACCAGCGGCGCCAATACATTCAACTGCGTATCGAACCGGGTCGAGGTACCACCAGCGGGGTCAGGTACGAGTGGTAGGTACTCCGTGTGCTCGGAGATGTCATACTTGTCCACAACGTCGGCTTTGTCGGTGGCATTGTCACCAACCGCGGCAGTCATGTCGGCGAACGAATACGCCGACACAGAGTCAAATGTGTGAGGCTTGCGTGCCGTGAAAGAATCACAATAACGTTGTGAATCGTTTGTTGGAGTATTCGTTGTCCAGCGTGTCCCCGGGAGGCTGCCAATGCACACACTGCATGTCTTATTTTCCTCGACTAGGTTACCGTGCTTACAGTATCGATTTTTTTGATGCTTAAGAGCCATTTTTTTAATAAGTGGAGCTTTATTCGTCGTGTGTCACATTGTGTCATTCATTGTATGAGACAGTGTTAAGGATGCATGACAGTGCATGACAGTGTGGATCACACGTGAATCACACAGTCCCCACTTTACACCACTTTGCACTGACTCACACCTCGAGAGCCCTTCCCCACTTTACACTGACTCGCACCTCAACAGTTTGCACCTAGAGGTAGCCAAAAGTAGTTTTTATCAACTGACTTGAAATATTGGAGTGGGCTGATGACAATTGATGAAACATGCGAGGGTCACCCTTTTATGGCCGTGTATCTGGGGTCACCCTTTTATGGCCGTGCATTTGGGCCCACCCTTTTATGGCCGTGTATCTGCGGTCACATATATGTACGTGCATGGTCACTGCACCTTGGCCGTGCATTTAGGTCACCCTTTTAGCGTGCATTTGAGCCCCACCCTTTATGGCCGTGCATGCGCGTCCACCCTTTTATGACGTACATCTGGGCCCACCCTTTTATGGTCGTGCATCTAGGGTGCCCTTATATGGCCGTGCATGCGGGCCCACCCTTTTATGGTCGTGCATGCAGGGTCACCCTTGGCCGTGCATATGGGGTCACCCTTTTATGGCCGTGCATTTAGGCCCACCCTTTTTGGCATGGCCATCAATATGCGGGCCCACCCTTTTATGGCCGTGCATCTGGTGTCACCCTTTTATGGCCGTGTATTTGGGGTCACCCTTTTATGGCCGTGTATTTGGGCCCACCCTTTTATGGCCGTGCATTTCGGCCCAACCTTTTATGGCCGTGTATCTGGGACAGCTCCGTGTACACAAGTACTGCAACATGAAGTCAACATGAATGAAGTCTGTGTTCAAGTCTGAGTTCGCTTGGACCCGCTCTGGAGTCTCGAGGGGCTCCGTTGCTGCAGACGTGCTACAATGTGGCGTGTCATCTGGCATGGGTGTGATTCGCGCCTTTATAGCAGGCACAAACACAGCAGGACACCTTTGTTAGAAGACTCGATGACGGTGACGTGGATGAGGAGTTCAGACTGTCGGTGCGTCCGCTTTTATTGGGTTCTCCTGCGCCGAGTGCCATCCAGAACCTAAAGGACGGCCCTTGGATAAGAACAACTCCGAGCACCTTTGTGGGGCTTTGCGGGTATCTGTCGTAGTGCACTGATCACCTGACACCGCCATAAGGTCTGTGTCACTGACCATGTTAAGTATGTAGCTGTGTTGCAAGATGCACCGAATTACACGAGGCTCACTCCACTGCCGCCGCGCTCGATGTGCTTCGGTGCTCTGGCACCATTTTGACACACCCCAGTGAATATCATGCCCAATGCGCTAGAGTGGCTGGACCGTTGCAATCACAGTGCCTTGTTCGTGCCTGCCACAGAAGAAGGCCACTAAGAAAGATACTCAGAACACCCTTGCGGCTACGGCTGGCCCCAGCAGCGAGTCTCAGACAGCCGCGCGGGCTCCAGAAGGTATTTCCCGTCATCCTTGATGCTGATTGACATGCAGATTGCAGACAGTGTCATAAACAGTGGGGAAATGCAAGCATACACGAAACTTATTAACTAAAGCGGATAATTACTCAGAGAGGTCACCTTCAGAAAACACCAAAATATATCTCGCACAGACACTTTGCTGACTTGAAGGGGAGGAGGAACCCGCCGATGCAGCAGGGCAACCAAGGAAGGTGGCAGAGACCTCAAGATCGGATGTGCGCAATGTGAGCTTTGGTGTGAAGTCGCGCCCCTTGAAAGTCGCCATGATAAAGCCGAAGAAGCCAGCAGCTGCGAGCACGGACACCTCGGGTGCGATTGCTTCAGCAGCCGAGAAAAAGATTGCGGTTGCTAACGAAGACAAGCCCGGCTCAGATGACGGAGGGGGAGGCTTGGGTGGCCTTCTGGGTGCCTACGGTAGTGATAGTGATGGCAGTAATTAGATATGTCCCAGAGATCATGGAGTCACGTTTGGGTTCGCAAAATTGATGTGATATGGAAGGATCCAATAACCCGCAGCATTAGAAACACTACCGGTCTGCGCAAGCAACATTGCAGTTTGACCGCTCTGGAGCAACGGAGAAATATGATCATACCTTCTGGGGGTATGCACTCCTTCGGGGGTGATTCGATAATCCAGCTACCGTCCACCCTTTGGTTGAATGGTATTGTGGGACGTAGTTGTATAAAGTGCCGTGAGGCATTCCCGTGGTTCACGCCAGGAGTCACTGAACTGGTGTGACAGGTATGGCAATGGCAAATTCCGGGCTGGAGGCCTCCACCCCTGCGATTAGAGCCCACAACCTAGAACTGAGTGTTTCCCTTTGGCTGCGGGTGCCACTCGGCACGAGGCGGCGGAGGGAAAGGGTGTGCCGTTTGCAACATCCTGGAAAGGGGCCTGTGTGGTACAATCCATCACAAACAAACACCTATCCCTCCGATGCCTAGACACCACCAACCCTAGTATACATGAGCAACGTCGTAAGTGCGGACACACTTGCAGGAGTGCAGTGGATATCATTGCCAAACGCCCGAACCTGATTATCCACTGTTGCATGCCGCCCACCGCAACAACGAGCGAACTCCCAATATCGTCACCACAGCTTGAATCCCCTGCATGCACACGTGAAATATTCACCGTCCTCGTAGTCAGGGATGCTCAGCAGTGCCTGCGGATACGGATCTATAGTGGCAGCGTATATATGCTCCATCGCAGGAGCTGTCTCAAGGGCTCTGAGTGCGATGCCTTTCATCCAATGCTCCCCATCGATATTGTCTGATAACCGATCCTATTGATAAACCCTTCAAAATCGCCCGTTATCGGATTGCACTCTCGAATTTCAAAAATGTACCCATAATTTGGGATCCCTTTATTGATGGAGTAACTTTCAAACCCCTGCTTTTCATATGGATGGACCTGGGCAAATTACTTGCCTAATCAAAGCTCGAATCCCAACGGGCGACACCGAGGAATCTTCCATCTGACGACGGCCATAGGATAATGATGAAGGACATTGCCACTGCATTCGTGTGACACATGAGCCGTGACGCGACGCCACCCCGACGTTATGGCATGGCAGAAGCGATGATGAGTATTCTGAATTGAGAGAAGAAAAAAACAGAATTGTAATCGTCAGCCCTAGTAATAAAACTCTACGCAATTAGTATAGTCGTGTCGCGCCAGTGCCGCCCGATCGCAAAATGACGATGGTTACGATGACGATTAATTTCGCAAATGTCAGTGTGTCACACAGTCACATGCCTAGTGGAGATCTTTAGATCGACTGGCCTAGTATTCCATAGTTACCATATATGATAAGACGTGTATAAATACACAAACAATCGATTGTGCTGATATCATCGGTACCATTTTCCGGATACCAGGAGTATCGAAACCGAAGTATCAAGCCGGTAAAGAGCCGTGTTATCGACAAGTCACCAGCGGCGCCAATACATTCAACTGCGTATCGAACCGGGTCGAGGTACCACCAGCGGGGTCAGGTACGAGTGGTAGGTACTCCGTGTGCTCGGAGATGTCATACTTGTCCACAACGTCGGCTTTGTCGGTGGCATTGTCACCAACCGCGGCAGTCATGTCGGCGAACGAATACGCCGACACAGAGTCAAATGTGTGAGGCTTGCGTGCCGTGAAAGAATCACAATAACGTTGTGAATCGTTTGTTGGAGTATTCGTTGTCCAGCGTGTCCCCGGGAGGCTGCCAATGCACACACTGCATGTCTTATTTTCCTCGACTAGGTTACCGTGCTTACAGTATCGATTTTTTTGATGCTTAAGAGCCATTTTTTTAATAAGTGGAGCTTTATTCGTCGTGTGTCACATTGTGTCATTCATTGTATGAGACAGTGTTAAGGATGCATGACAGTGCATGACAGTGTGGATCACACGTGAATCACACAGTCCCCACTTTACACCACTTTGCACTGACTCACACCTCGAGAGCCCTTCCCCACTTTACACTGACTCGCACCTCAACAGTTTGCACCTAGAGGTAGCCAAAAGTAGTTTTTATCAACTGACTTGAAATATTGGAGTGGGCTGATGACAATTGATGAAACATGCGAGGGTCACCCTTTTATGGCCGTGTATCTGGGGTCACCCTTTTATGGCCGTGCATTTGGGCCCACCCTTTTATGGCCGTGTATCTGCGGTCACCCTTATATGGCCGTGCATCCGGGTCACCCTTTTCGTGGCATTTGAGCCCACCCTTTTATGGCCGTGCATGGCGGTCACCCTTTTATGGCCGTGCATCCGGGCCCACCCTTTTATGGTCGTGCATGGGGTCACCCTTATATGGCCGTGCATCGGGCCCACCCTTTTATGGTCGTGCATCGGGGTCACCCTTATATGGCCGTGCATATGGGGTCACCCTTTATGGCCGTGCATTTAGGCCCACCCTCATGGCCGTGTATCTGGGCCCACCCTTTTATGGCCGTGCATATGGTGTCACCCTTTTATGGCCGTGTATTTGGGGTCACCCTTTTATGGCCGTGTATTTGGGCCCACCCTTTTATGGCCGTGCATTTCGGCCCAACCTTTTATGGCCGTGTATCTGGGACAGCTCCGTGTACACAAGTACTGCAACATGAAGTCAACATGAATGAAGTCTGTGTTCAAGTCTGAGTTCGCTTGGACCCGCTCTGGAGTCTCGAGGGGCTCCGTTGCTGCAGACGTGCTACAATGTGGCGTGTCATCTGGCATGGGTGTGATTCGCGCCTTTATAGCAGGCACAAACACAGCAGGACACCTTTGTTAGAAGACTCGATGACGGTGACGTGGATGAGGAGTTCAGACTGTCGGTGCGTCCGCTTTTATTGGGTTCTCCTGCGCCGAGTGCCATCCAGAACCTAAAGGACGGCCCTTGGATAAGAACAACTCCGAGCACCTTTGTGGGGCTTTGCGGGTATCTGTCGTAGTGCACTGATCACCTGACACCGCCATAAGGTCTGTGTCACTGACCATGTTAAGTATGTAGCTGTGTTGCAAGATGCACCGAATTACACGAGGCTCACTCCACTGCCGCCGCGCTCGATGTGCTTCGGTGCTCTGGCACCATTTTGACACACCCCAGTGAATATCATGCCCAATGCGCTAGAGTGGCTGGACCGTTGCAATCACAGTGCCTTGATGTTCGTGCCTGCCACAGAAGAAGGCCACTAAGAAAGATACTCAGAACACCCTTGCGGCTACGGCTGGCCCCAGCAGCGAGTCTCAGACAGCCGCGCGGGCTCCAGAAGGTATTTCCCGTCATCCTTGATGCTGATTGACATGCAGATTGCAGACAGTGTCATAAACAGTGGGGAAATGCAAGCATACACGAAACTTATTAACTAAAGCGGATAATTACTCAGAGAGGTCACCTTCAGAAAACACCAAAATATATCTCGCACAGACACTTTGCTGACTTGAAGGGGAGGAGGAACCCGCCGATGCAGCAGGGCAACCAAGGAAGGTGGCAGAGACCTCAAGATCGGATGTGCGCAATGTGAGCTTTGGTGTGAAGTCGCGCCCCTTGAAAGTCGCCATGATAAAGCCGAAGAAGCCAGCAGCTGCGAGCACGGACACCTCGGGTGCGATTGCTTCAGCAGCCGAGAAAAAGATTGCGGTTGCTAACGAAGACAAGCCCGGCTCAGATGACGGAGGGGGAGGCTTGGGTGGCCTTCTGGGTGCCTACGGTAGTGATAGTGATGGCAGTAATTAGATATGTCCCAGAGATCATGGAGTCACGTTTGGGTTCGCAAAATTGATGTGATATGGAAGGATCCAATAACCCGCAGCATTAGAAACACTACCGGTCTGCGCAAGCAACATTGCAGTTTGACCGCTCTGGAGCAACGGAGAAATATGATCATACCTTCTGGGGGTATGCACTCCTTCGGGGGTGATTCGATAATCCAGCTACCGTCCACCCTTTGGTTGAATGGTATTGTGGGACGTAGTTGTATAAAGTGCCGTGAGGCATTCCCGTGGTTCACGCCAGGAGTCACTGAACTGGTGTGACAGGTATGGCAATGGCAAATTCCGGGCTGGAGGCCTCCACCCCTGCGATTAGAGCCCACAACCTAGAACTGAGTGTTTCCCTTTGGCTGCGGGTGCCACTCGGCACGAGGCGGCGGAGGGAAAGGGTGTGCCGTTTGCAACATCCTGGAAAGGGGCGTGTGTGGTACAATCCATCACAAACAAACACCTATCCCTCCGATGCCTAGACACCACCAACCCTAGTATACATGAGCAACGTCGTAAGTGCGGACACACTTGCAGGAGTGCAGTGGATATCATTGCCAAACGCCCGAACCTGATTATCCACTGTTGCATGCCGCCCACCGCAACAACGAGCGAACTCCCAATATCGTCACCACAGCTTGAATCCCCTGCATGCACACGTGAAATATTCACCGTCCTCGTAGTCAGGGATGCTCAGCAGTGCCTGCGGATACGGATCTATAGTGGCAGCGTATATATGCTCCATCGCAGGAGCTGTCTCAAGGGCTCTGAGTGCGATGCCTTTCATCCAATGCTCCCCATCGATATTGTCTGATAACCGATCCTATTGATAAACCCTTCAAAATCGCCCGTTATCGGATTGCACTCTCGAATTTCAAAAATGTACCCATAATTTGGGATCCCTTTATTGATGGAGTAACTTTCAAACCCCTGCTTTTCATATGGATGGACCTGGGCAAATTACTTGCCTAATCAAAGCTCGAATCCCAACGGGCGACACCGAGGAATCTTCCATCTGACGACGGCCATAGGATAATGATGAAGGACATTGCCACTGCATTCGTGTGACACATGAGCCGTGACGCGACGCCACCCCGACGTTATGGCATGGCAGAAGCGATGATGAGTATTCTGAATTGAGAGAAGAAAAAAACAGAATTGTAATCGTCAGCCCTAGTAATAAAACTCTACGCAATTAGTATAGTCGTGTCGCGCCAGTGCCGCCCGATCGCAAAATGACGATGGTTACGATGACGATTAATTTCGCAAATGTCAGTGTGTCACACAGTCACATGCCTAGTGGAGATCTTTAGATCGACTGGCCTAGTATTCCATAGTTACCATATATGATAAGACGTGTATAAATACACAAACAATCGATTGTGCTGATATCATCGGTACCATTTTCCGGATACCAGGAGTATCGAAACCGAAGTATCAAGCCGGTAAAGAGCCGTGTTATCGACAAGTCACCAGCGGCGCCAATACATTCAACTGCGTATCGAACCGGGTCGAGGTACCACCAGCGGGGTCAGGTACGAGTGGTAGGTACTCCGTGTGCTCGGAGATGTCATACTTGTCCACAACGTCGGCTTTGTCGGTGGCATTGTCACCAACCGCGGCAGTCATGTCGGCGAACGAATACGCCGACACAGAGTCAAATGTGTGAGGCTTGCGTGCCGTGAAAGAATCACAATAACGTTGTGAATCGTTTGTTGGAGTATTCGTTGTCCAGCGTGTCCCCGGGAGGCTGCCAATGCACACACTGCATGTCTTATTTTCCTCGACTAGGTTACCGTGCTTACAGTATCGATTTTTTTGATGCTTAAGAGCCATTTTTTTAATAAGTGGAGCTTTATTCGTCGTGTGTCACATTGTGTCATTCATTGTATGAGACAGTGTTAAGGATGCATGACAGTGCATGACAGTGTGGATCACACGTGAATCACACAGTGTTAAGGATGTGTCACACTGTATTACGGATGTCACACACTGTGATTGGCCGAAAATGCCACAAGACAAATTGACCCCCAAAAAAGCTCTAATTATGAGAAACTGGCTCTTAAATTGCAAAAATCGCAGTATTTTAAAAAACCGGAGAAATCAAAGAATTCGGACGGTGTGGATCATGGACTGAAAACTAACTAAATTCATTAAATGATTAATCGTTACGATTCGTCAGCAAGAGATAAATCAACAAACTAAGTTTAAAGAATCCTCGAGACTCGTAGACCCATCAACAAACAGCGACAAAGCCATTTATCATGTCACCGTACGGCTGCGCCAGACTTGCACGTTCGACTATGATATCGACGCATATAATGGCTGAATGATTTGAGCCCACATAGGGGCAGCTTTTCAGCTGATATGCTTGCCTGCTTTGAGCCGCCACGTAGGAGCAGCTTGTCGGCTCATATAATGGCCGCCGACTTTGAGCCCACACTGGGGCAGATTTTCAGCACATGTAATGGCTGACTTTACACCATGTAGGGGCTGACTTTGCACCGTGTATGACTTTTACGACGCATATAATGGCTGACTTCGGACTCATGTAGCAGCTAGCTTTTTAGCTCGTTATGGTACCAGCAAACACACCTCAACAACAGAAAAGAGAAAATCGATCGACACCCTGCAAAAATCGTGCATTCAACAAACAAACAAACAATTTATAATAAACCATTCATTCGACCCCCGAACAACAGCAAGAAATAGCTATAAAGCTTTAAATGAATAATTCTCGAGGCCCGAAAACAAACTGTTACAAAAAGACTTTGTTGACGATCAAACGAATCAATTCGGTCGCGGCAGGACACGCGGGAAGGGACAAGACTCTGGAGCGAGTACTTCGACGCTTCTGGTGGAAAAGAGCAGCTGAGGATGTGGCACGCTGGGCTTCTTCCTGCACTATCTGTCAGGCAGTACGACCGAGGAACTCCTATACAGATGGACTGCTGAACCCGCATACCATTCCTACGCGACTGTGGCAAGTGGTCAGCGTGGACTTTGTCACGGGACTCCCAGTCACGGCGCGGAACCACGATGCCTTCGCCACCTTCACCTGCAAGCTCAGCAAAATGGTTCACATCACCCCATGAAATTTCAGGATAGCTCCGAAGAGGTAGTAGCCCGAATCTACTTCGACCACATCTGGAAACTGCATGGTGCTCCCACGAACTTCATGATTGTCCACCACGCTGTACCCACATATTTGCCAGGCACTTGCTGACAAACCCAACGACGCCCAATTCTGGGACAAACCAGAGAACATGACCCTTTGAAACGGGGGTGCTATTCGTAGTTAACGCCTTAATCTATATATCTTACAGGCAGGAAGATATCACCACTTAATGATTGATAATTTAGGACAGCAGGCCCTTGCAATAATATTCCAAATTCAACTGACTTACTTTTTGGCTAGCAGCCACTTTTGTTTCAGAATAGCAAAGCAGCGGGTCCGATCGAATCGACCTTCTATTCCTATCTACCAATGGCAATCAGCCATTTCAATGATCTTATCTCAACAGATTAGAATTCCATGTCACCGGGGCATCAGCGATGCAGCAAGGAAATATCTACTTATCAGATTGCTTCACTGTCTAGCTTGAGAGCAAATCTACTGCTGATGAAGTGGACGTGGCACGTCCACTTCATCTTCTTCCTCAGAATCGTCCAGTACCACCACCTCGAAAGTCTCGGGCTTGTCATCAGAATCCATTGCCTCTTGGGGCCACACCTGATGACCAGTGCCCTTCTCATACAATGGAGATACTGGCCGACCACGTGCATGAGTGTCCAGTGCAAGGTCAGGAGATGCAGTATGCCCACAAGTGGCAGATGCCCCCATGGCACCAATGGGTAAGAAACTGAGCTGCAGTCTTCTTGTCCTCGAATGCTGGAGTCTGCTGCCAACGTGTAGGAATTCTCCTCTTCCTCTTGCAGAAACTCGCCACCCGGGGCTTGAGCTGTTCAGGTTGGTCATCAGACTGCTTTGTCACCTTGGTGTCATTGGTGCCATCAGCGTCATTAGTAGAATCACTCGGGTCAGAATCCACTAACAACTTCGGCTTCTTCCCCGGTTGGCTGCCGACACCCACGGCCTCAGCAGGATGACGGTCATCATTGTCAGCATGGTCATCGTTGTCATCACTGCCATCATTGTCATCATTGTCATACACCGGCGAATTAGGAGAATACGCCGGCGAGGTAGGGGAATATTCCGGGCCGGGAGAATATGCCGGCTAGGTGATGTCCGCCTCTGGCTCGGAGGCGGGAGATGGAGGTCTCATCGGAGGCCCGTGGTAAGGAATACCCCGGTAGGGCGAAGTGGGTCGACTGGTACCATCTGGAAGGTCCTCGAAGTCATAGCACTGCATTAAACATTTCTTCGCCTTCGTGGCGTCTTCTAGAACCCAGCCTTGCCTCATTCGCCGCTCCCAACGCCACAGCTGCCCTTCGACGCCGACCACGATGTATTGCCACGCCCCTGGAATGCTGACCACCTGGGTGCCACACATGGCGGTCAAGGGCTCAGCGGTGCCCGAGAACTCGCGACTCCATCGGGCTGCTCCAGTGGAAGTGAGTACCACTTGCCAGCGCTGGATGCCCCAAGGCGCATTGCCTCCTGGCACAACTCCTCCCCTCTTAGCTTATCGCAGCACAGAGAGTCAGCGAAATGCTCCGCAAGAGCTAAGAACAGGTGCCCTTCAGTGTATGCCAAAAAGGCTTATGCGTAAATGCTTATGCGTGAGATGTTTTGCGTGAAATGCTTATGCGTGAAATTGCTCAGGCGTGAAAAAGGTTAGCAAACAGTTGCTGCAGCAAAGCGGCAGGCAGTGGGTACACTGCAGTCGCCTCCCCAGCTCCTTGTTGACCTGGATGTGGTCCCAGTTGCGCGGTCTCTGGGTGAGAGCCCGTCATGCGTCGATGCAGACATGGGGTTTCTGCAGAACAAAATTTCAGAGGGGTAGAAGGCGGCGTCGAGGTCCAGATGCTGGTAGGTTTCCGATAACCCATTCCATACATGCAGTAAGAACACAGTAAAGGGTTTGGTAGAGCACGCACTACCGGTCGGAACCGTAACGCGAAAGGAAATCTTCCCAACGGATTTTCCATAAACCAGTGCCGAGGTTGGAAATAGTCAATGATTTGAAGAGTACGTCTTACATAAGCATCTGCTTGTCGTAACTGCCTTATTCCGGTAGTTTTAGCCTGACTGTACTCAGTACAGGGAGGGCTGGCCCAGATGATGTTGAAGTGCCCTGAAGGAAACTTTCGGAAGTTCCAGTCTTGGACCTCTTCTGCAAAAGTGGGCTGCCACCTTTTATCCTTGTGCACAGAAATCACCTCGCTCTAAGGGTAACATCTCAGAAACTCCCTTTCCACCGATCCAGTTCCGCTAAACAACACAAGGATCCGGATTTCAGGTCGTGCCAAGGTGGGAAATGCCGCGAGTTGCGTAACGAAGGCTTCCGCCGAGGAACAGTAACTTTCCCACGGCAGGCAGCCATCTCTCAGAGCTTCGTCGTCAGTCTCGACCCAGGGGCTCGTATCCTGATCCTCTGCCAAAATTCCAAGGGTCAGCGAGGCATTTCGTTGTCGACGCAGGTAGCGTTGCTTCTTCACCTTCTCTAAAAGCTTTCTCCCTGATCTGTCCCTCATGCGAAAGACGAAGTCTTTCCGGCGAACTCGGTAAGTTGCTCCAATTCCCCTCCAAAGTGTAGAGCTTCTCGAGTTTTCCAAGAGTCGTGTGCATAAGAGTAGCCTGTCCAGCGGACTAAGAACTCCGCCTTCTCACCTCCCCCGCGGGTAGACGTAACACGCCTTGCCAAAACTTTTGACACATGGGTCTAGGACTGTCCGTCCACAATAACCTTCGCTGGGATCGGGGTGCGACTCCGATTGGCAAAAGAGTCCTCGGCAGATTTGAAGGCTTTCAACCGGTGTTGAGCGAAGCCATCATGAATACGCCACTTAGGCGGAAGCTTCAACCGATAAGCAATCTGGGCTCCTCTGTCCAGCTCAGGAACGAAGTTCCTTCTGCTGATCGCTTAAGAACACTTCTGTAACCGGCAGAGGCCCGTGCCAGCGGGGACTCAGCTTGCGGCAGGATTCGCGATTCATGATACGCTCAGTCAGGTGTTCGGCCTCCACCCATACTAAGTCTCCCACCTGGAAAGCCTTCACATGATGGCGGAGGTCGAACTGCAACCTTTGCCTCTGCTGGGCTAGGTGGATTTTGGTCTGAGCATCTTCCAGTTGGGCAGCGAACTTACTGGCCATCTCGTGGGCGGTGCCTTCACCCCCTTTCCGCCTGGCAGAAGGTCCAGTTGCGGCCTGAAAAAACATGTCAAGGTATGGCTTACGCGAGGTCGACTTTACACAAAACTTCGGAAAATATTTTTATTCGATAAACATGTCGCTTAAACCAATCTAAACATATTGCGCGCTCTGGGTATACAATTGACCCAGGCATTGAAAAGTTATGGCCGATACCGCTCGGTTACCTCCCATACTTAACGGATTAATGGTGAAAACTCCACGGATTTTGGGTCATTACTCCACGCCGTGTTTCACTCCACGGATTTTGGGTCATTACTCCACAAGTGACCTGCGGGTGTCATTCGCGAATGACCGCTGACCTACGGTCAATCGTGAATGACCGCCAGAACGACATATCTTGAGCTACATTCACATAATGAGCGGTACTTGAAAAATATTTCGAATACCGTTTGCAATATACTTCAAGCTATCGTATTCATTCGCCATGGTGAAACGTATCAAGACACCGCTTCAAACTAATAAAATATCGTCATATTTCATGCCTTTACCCATTAGCAAAACACGTGAGTACTTCGTCTCTACGCGATATCCACCGCCAAGTCTTACCGGTGATCACAAAGGGAAACTCCCCACTCCAACTCAACGTGATATTCACATAGATACTTGCCGACTGCACTATGTCCTCGGCTACGAACCCGATTATGCATATGTCATAAGTGAAATATCACAACCGCAATACCTCATTCTCAACCGCATATTGCTAGCGGGGGAGGTATCTACCGAGTACCGTATTCGATTGCTGTATGCATATGCCGTGCACCTTGTGGACAAGAACAAACAATCGGTATATTGTTATGCCAAGCAAGATATCCAGGTGAAACATAAGATATGTGCAAATATGGTGGTGCCATATGAACTTTGCTATCCGTGCTTTAACTACCTTGTCACTTCGATCGGCTATTTCAAACTTTAACAAGGTGCTATTACAACTATGGCTCTCGGTTAGGATTTACTGAGCCAGACAGTACACAGGGGTTACAACTCTTGCGCTCAGCTAGGACATACTTAGTTAGACCATCACTGGTGGCCAAAACCTTGGAGGTAGGCATGTTTGCCTGCTATCATACATTTTGAAAAAAGCAAACACTGTAACTAATACCTTTGAAGCCGGCCTTCCTAATTCGATGCCAACCCCTTGTGTCACACTTCAACACCGGGTATGGGTCTCCTTCCTTCCGAGAACCGAAAAATGTTCGGTTGTGATCATCATATTCACTCCCTCCGAAGTCCACAAACTCGTTTTCAAAGCATCCTAACTTAACCCAGTACTGGTACTGAACATCGAAAGCATCTTGGTGCCACTTTATTTCAGCTGCATCATCCTTGCAGGAGCAATACAGACACCACCCTCCCTCTTTGTACTCTGGATCAAGGTACTCTAGTACCATGTCCGCAAGCACCCATAGCTTTCTTCTAAACCATGTGTGCGAGGGCTGTATGAGTGGATCCTCGTGACAAACTCCCTTTCCCGAGTGGAAAGGATGGGGAAGAGTAAACTTTTGCTTCGGCTTCGCATTGCATTTGCTTCTTGCGCGGCACGTGCTCCCCATGCTAAACGACCATAATACATTGAAGCCTGTCTTAGTGCGCTTGCCCGCTTGCCGCTCAATCGAAGACCCTTGGCGCCTTCGGGTCTCTTCCACTAGCATTTCCTCAATTCTCTTTAGCAGTGTTTGCACTTCGATCGAACGACTTGGAAGTATGGCGCGCGGCCTGCTTATACACGTGTATCAAAAATAATTAGTCCTCTCGCTAGATTGCAACTCACTTTGTACTCTACTCCCTCAAAAACAACACGCCCAGCGTTGCAGGACTGTGTAAATCTAATTGCGCATGCTAGAATAGCCTTTCTATCTTTCACGCCCTTGTCGCATACATACCAAGCCTCGATCTCCCCAAGCGCCTTCGTGTGACCAGGGTAAGCGATGGGAGGCAACAATACTTTCACACTAACATATTGCAGTAGCAATTCCCGACCGTCGCTCACTGCTGGACGCTCATAGGAGTTCAGCAACTTCAGGCACAAAAAAGAAATGTTAGCATGCACTAGCCGCTCAAATAACGGTGTGCACAAACCGCGGCTATATGGGAGGGACGTCACTACGACATCTACATTGCTATTCGACAAATCACTACGAAGTAAGTCACCCTCTCGAAACCCGCTTGCAGCATGTTTGTCAAACAATACTATTCCTTTCGCACCAAATTTCGCCAGCTGTGTATACACCATTGAGGCTTGCTTACCGCAACAGAAATCTCCAAACTTCAGTCCGTGCAAAAGTGGGCCGAATATTGCTCGCAATATCGCATACTGACACGACTGTGTGGGGTAAAATGCTGTTTTCCGATTGCAAGGATTACTTGGAGTGGAAGGGTGCTCAAAAAACGTCAAAGGAGCACACCGCCTATCCATTTCCGTTCGCGGCCTCTTCGTGGGGGGAGTTGCACTTGATTTAACAGCTGCGGCCTTGACAACTGTAGGAACTGTAGGAACTATTTGCATTGACAAGAGGTCGTGCACCCACGCATAGAAAGCTTTATTTTGATCGTGAGCTGGACAACACCACACTAAGGGTTTAGGTGGTGTAATCGTTTCGCATGCCTGAATAAAGCTTGCGCGGTATTCCGTATGATGTAAACTGTATTGCGCATATGAGCGCGTGATATCTAATAGAAAATCTGATTTCAGTGCGTTACAGTCCTTGGCAACTTTGCCATCTATCACGGGCGGAAACTCGTGTGAAACTGGCCAGTAGTTCGGGCGTGCTCCACCAACTAGTTGCGGCCACGAGCCAAGGAGAAATCTTACTAACTTCCGCAAGTCTTGTACACCTGGCATCTTTGGAGTAACTATTTGATTGCACACGGAACGAGGCATATTAGTATACTTCCGTATCGTTCGAATACATATATATTGTCTGAACTTAACTTATCACATATCGCACTTGTAAACCTGGTGTGTATGAGTGTGTTGTCACATTCGACATGTATCCAAGGGCCTTACTCTAACGCTAGTATCGATCGAAGGCACCGAACATAATTGGGATACCGAACGGTGTTTCGCGCGTTGGATGCGGTATGACACACTATCCATGGTCGGAGATACACCGAAGAGGAGTATCAGTATGCATACACGATAAGAGGGGTTGGCACGACGGGAAATAAAGTAGGACACAACATGCTTTGCTATATGCAACTTGCAATATTACACATATATCACTGCTGTACATATATGGTATAAAATTACTGCCAGGTACTAAGGTATCAAATGTTTCCGTTTTCTAATAGCCTACTTCCCACCCTTCTTGGATCGTTTCGATTTCTTCGCTGGAGAAGGGCCTTGCTTACTCCATGCACCCTTCGGTCGGCTCTTGCGCCCAGACTTTTCCCGCACGGGAAGATTGGTGCACATCTCCTTCAAGTCGACCTTCTTCTCCAAGTGCAATACCAGGTGAGAGTGGGAGCAAACCCCACTATGCCAGTAGCCCTTACAATCGCACACCCAACGATCGTTTTGCCATTGTACCTTGTGAAGGGACATGTACTTATCGACGAAAGTGTCAATTGATTGTTGCACTCGCACTATTGCTTCACCTGAAAGGGATTCCTCATAGTCACTCACCCGCTCCGTTGTCACTTCAATGCCACTCGATTTCTTCGTGTTGACATAATAAGCCCCGTTAAGCCGTTTGTAATCTTTCGCTTCCAGTTTCGCAAAAGCATCGAACACGATCTCCGCAGGAACCACACCGCACGTACCGCTATTGATCGGTTCACATAGCCCATTGACGGCATCCAAGTATAGCCAGTTTGGTATTTGCTCGTGCATCATATTGTCCAACCGTGCACGGAGATGGTTTAGCCGTGTTGATTTGACTTGTTTCCAGTAACTCTCGATGGGTTGGGAGGAGGGCATACAGTGACATACCCCAGACGCAGTGACGTACCAGCAATCATATGGCGGGGAGGTGTACTCTTTGGAAACCAGGTTCGCCAAAACCTCCTCCTTTTGTTTATTGCGAAGTTGGTGATGCACTAGGCGCGCCAAGTGTTTGAATTGCGGGCGGGTGCGGCAAACGTGTAGGTGCTGTAGGAAACCGTTGCAAGCATCGATAACAGCGCCCTTGTCGGTGGACACCATATGCTTCACCCACTCCTTCCGCGGTTTCATCGAAATATGTGGCCAGCACGTCACCCATTTTGCTGACGGCCACACCGTGGCATACGCGGACTTTATGGCGTCCGCTTTATCACTCGCCACAGTGCAAAGGTCAATCGTAAACCCGTACAGTAGGAACACAGCACGTATGGTGCATTTGAAAAGGCGTTCGAACGCCTCGCGTGACTCGCCCTTGGTAAACATGTAGGAGATAGGGCGGAATTGATGGCTAATGGTGCAGGACTTGGCGTCGTAGTAAACATGGTGGGTTCCGAACGCAAGGATGGGCCACCCACAATATAGGAACTTCCAGCTACCGTCACACTCCCCTGGAAACTTGCCACCCCACGCATCCCGAGCGCGCTCCGCATTTTTGAGTAGGTTTCGCGTCGAGAATAGGAACCCGAATGCATCATCTCCGCATTGAAAGACGCCGTCCGGTAGGATAACTACAGCATTGATATCACCTTCGAGTGCGTTAGGGTGTAGCTCCATGCCTTTGGTTATCTCCACCAAGTCGGCAACACTCTCGATTTTGATGGAGCCAGTAGCACGCCGAACAATGTTCCGTTTGAAGTCTTGGATTTGTTGTTGCGTCGGAAGCTTGGCGAGCATGTTTTGCTGACCACGGTATTTCAAATGCAACTTGTTTAGTATCCGTTTCGGCACGTCGCCGGCTTCAATGTGCGTGGTGATTTTCTCCCGGAACTCGTGACATATTCCGCGTTCATCTTTGTCATTGCAAGAGGTCTCAGTAGTGTGCTCGACATCGTTACTCTCCACGACCCATTTGTCTTCGCCCTTCCGGGGTCCTCGATATCGTATGCTAGCCGCACAATCGGTGTGTGAACGGCACACGAACACTCCGCCCGTTTGACCTTGGTCTTTGTAAGCAGTAACTGAACGAGTAAATTGCCATTTAACACTATCTCCCTTGACATGTTTCCGGCACTCCTCCCGAGTTTCATATTGGAAAATAACCTTATTAGGGAACTTTTCGATTTTCGTTTTTGATTTTACCGCTTGTTCGTCGTGGCCTTGTTCCGTGATATCCTCTTCGGTATCGCTAGGAAAATACTCTCTATCTTCGCCTTCACCTACCTCGGAGCAGTCACTTTCCCTGTTGCTATGGGTGTCTCTTTCCGGGTCGCTTTCCGGGTCACTTTCCGGGTCACTTTCCGGGTCGCTTTCATGAGTCGGAAGCTTTCGTTTCACGCTCTCGTTCACGAGTGCACACCGAGCAAGTGCATTAGCTTTACCAATATCAAATTCCTCTTTGGTAATAATACTTTCATTGAATAATGTATACAAACGACGGATATCCTTTTCGGCGGACTCCGAACACATCTTCAAGTAAAGTAATGCGACTCAACTCGAATATCCTAAGTTATTTTGCCTTCACCGCATTAGTCATGAGTATGCCATGCCATATGACCTATGCCGTCGTAGGTCAGCGGTCATTCGCGAATGACACCCGCAGGTCACCTGTGAAGTAATGACCCAAAATCCGTGGAGTAAAACACGGCGTGGAGTAATGACCCAAAATCCGTGGAGTTTTGACATGCGACCCATACTTAACCATACTTAAGCGCACACTTCAATCGCATTTATCTCACGATCTAGAAAATCGGAAGTTTTGTGTAAAGTCGACCTCGCGTAAGCCATACCTTGATGTCCAGTTGCGACATGGGGGAATGCCCTAGAACCAGCTCAAAGGGAGTAAACCCCGTGACATCACTACGCGTATCATTGATGGCAAACTCCACGTTTGCACACCATTGATCCCAGTCCTCTGGATTACTACCTACGAACGATCGCAGCATATCCTCCTTCCTGGTAGCATAATGATTGGGGAATAGAAAAGTGCTAAATGGGGAATAGAAATTCTGTCCATTTCTGGGGAATAGATTATATGCCACATGTAACCTTGCTTAATTCAATCGAGCGCCAAAAGAAATTACAACGAGTGTCGTCTAGCACACTCCCGAACACTTCACAGGTGTTATGGACCAGGAGGAGGAAATTTTGCAGTTCACTAGCCCCGGGAAGGATGGACGAGAAATTTATAAGGATTCCGATCCCGAGGATGAAATTGAGGAACTCTCTACGCGCAAGCGGACACGGACGCACGAGCGTAAAGAGTGGGTGGCCTTGCTCAGTGCTTCATCTTTCGATAGTTGTATGGAAAGAATTAAGGAGGCGTGTTCTAGTGGCTTCTCCAAGGCGGACAAACCTCACACAGCTAAGAGAACGGGCAATATTACATACAAGTATAAGTGCTCCTTGTACAAGTCCAGCGGTTGTAAAGTGTATTTCAAACTCATACGTAGCTCGATCGACGGCGACAGTTGTGACTTGTTCCAGAGTGGAGAACACGATCACGAGGCTTTCTTCAACAAAGGCTTGAACCCTCGAGTAAAAACCTATTTGGACGCGCACATTCAGAAGGGCACGGGACCAAAGACAGTGTTCCTAGAAATGAAGGACGACCGTAGCCAACCGACCGTACCATCGTATAGAGTAGTCTGCAATTATGCCTACAACAATAAGGTCAGAATTTGGGGAAGTCAAGATATCGAAACCTACGGTAACTATATGCTCGAGTGCGTGACTGCTAACTTGTTCGCCATCCTCATCACGGACCTCGACACCCCTGGGGTGTTGTGCATGTTTGACGGCCAAGTTCTTCTTCAAGACGGAAGCTACGCCATTGTCCCTGCGTACAAGGATAACTCACGCAACAACTTACCTCCCTTGATTTTCCAAGCAACTTCTTGCTTGGAAATTATGGTAGCTTGGCAGCAAGACAAATGGAGTGAGGACCCAGCCGTTTGTGAACGGCGCCTACAGCAAGAATTTGAGAAACTCTTGGCGTCAGACGGTTGTTCCCACTTCCTGGAGCTCGCGTCCAATCTTTTGGCATGTCACGGGTGGAGTACCAAAAAGTCGCAATTCTACAAGGGCAAGCTAAACCTTCGGGCGCTTTTACGCAACTACAAGCAACTTGTTGAGGACTACCAACTTCAACAAAAACGAAAACGCTGGACCGTGATCTACACCACTTGGGAACTACTTCAAGTGTTGTCCACTAGCGACCACCGCTCTCGGGACGACACCTACACGACCAACTGGAACGGCTTTCCCGTTGAGTTCGGCGGTACATGTTGGTTGGATAAGCGTTTCCGAATGGGTTACATGGCCTTGAAGTCCCACGAGGACGCCTTCGCCTCTGAGCTCGTGGACTTTCTCGTCCTTCGGGCGATACGCATTTCCTTTGGCGTTATGTGGCAACCCAAGCTTCACACGCTTGACCACTCCCTAGCGTTTTACAACGCAAACTTAGCCCTTCCCAAGACCGCTCAGGTCGTCTTCAATCACCTAGAGCGGGGAGACCGTGTTGACGAAACCATTAACGACGAAATCATATTGGTGGAGGACATCAAACAGGGCATATGTTGGGCACACTACAAGATGAAACTCAACGAGAAGTCTAGCATGTTTAACGACGCTAATAACGTCGAGAGCTTCAAGACGGGTGTTACCAGTGTTCACCGTATCACGCTCACTACTGTGCGCACCGAAGCCTTCAAGTTGTTGATCTTGTCCTTCGAGGAGGAGGAGGAGTACATATGCTCGTGGTTCGTGGACTTTTGGTGGGGCCAATGGAGTGGTTGGGTGCTAGGGACGATGCCTCCTGGCAAACCTTCCACGCAAAATAGCGCCGAGTCCAACAATCGGTGGGCAAAGGAACAACTTTGCAATGGCAAACAGCGACAACTGGCTCGGTTTCATAAAAGTGCTATGAAATATGCTCACAATGAAACTATTTTCGAGCGTGAATATCCTTTGCCTACTGGTCCAATTGTGCGACACGATATCTGGCGGGAGGCCCTACTCATGGTGGAAAGCAACGTCATGGAACTTATGACCAAGGCGACCCGCTTACCCGGTTACCCCACCTACCTGACGAGGAGACCATGGTGTACGTGTTGCCTACAATGAAGACCTTCAACCGTCTGAAATTGGTCAACATCGCGGACAAACGGAAAGAAATACTTGTTTTGGCCGCTGAGTTCCTATCACTTATCCTTGATCCCGAGAACCCCCCGGCTAGTGTGACGACGTTCAACGAGTTCGTGTCCCTATATGCCTCCTTTGTGCTTGTGCAGGCTTCAACAACCCCGAAAGAATATGTGCACTGCACGTGCATCTGCCCCGAGTTCTACAAAAGTGGCGTGTGCGCGGACGTGGTGGCAGTGGGGTTATTCAAAGGAAAGTTCAAAGCACCTTTGAAAAAACAGCTCGACTTGATCGGTCGGGTTCCCAAAGCTGGCCGACCAATGAAACCTACTTCTGCACTTCGGCGACAACCTCTTGGCAAGATTACAGGCAAGTTGAAGAGGCTAGCTGGGAAAAAAGCAAGTGACGCTATTGAGGAGGACGCAATTGACCGCGAGGTCATGAGCTCCCAAACTGTCTCGCACTCCTTGAAGTGCGAGATATGCAATAAGGCGACCTATGCAAGCAAAATGCTAGTGTGCGATGGTTGTGACAAGGGGTACCACATGCATTGTATGAATCCTCCTATCACACGAGTTCCAGATGGCATGTTCATGTGCACAGTTTGCTTGTACGCGTAGAAACATGCAAACATACTTGCTCTATACGTAGGTGCAAAACAGATCATAATCCTAAATAGCGGTGGGGGTGGAAAGGGAATGGCTCCCTTTAGAATCCAGCCCACACCAGTCAAATGGTGTCTTTATTTCATTTCATTTTATTTTATTTTATTTTTGCAAAGATACAAATAATAGCGAATAACATGTATTAATTTAAATGTATTACAACTCGTTCTCTTGCTAGCTTGTGTTCATCATATTGCCTATTGCTTCAATTACAACAACTCGAAAGAGACCGTCAAAAAGTGTTGAGGTCCTTGGCGTGCTGAGCGTAAAGAGGGCTTCTCCAAACCTCGACATAGCTGTTGGCATAGCCGCACGCACTTGCTGCAGATGTTAAAAGACTTGTATCTTTCCACAAGCCCGTCATAATTCCGGATTCCCTTGTAATAAGTGTTCACTCCTAACGCAGCCTCGCGGAAAACGAGTCGCATGCTTGCGATCTCGTTGCACCACACCCAATATTCTGGCAACCCACTTTGCCTTTCGGGACGGGATGAACGCATCGGGTAATAACGGCAAGGCTGTTCGAATTCTTCCACTTGATCCTCTTCGCCGTATTCCTTCATTTTCACAAGTGCCTTATGCACTTGTCACCGCTCCGAAACGCGCGTCAAACATTGGTACGCGTGTGGATCTTGTGGAGGCTGGTACGGGCCGTCACCCAACCCGAAAGCTTCTTTAAGATGTTCTTCGTCCTTTTTTGCTCTACGAAACCCTACGGTCCTGGAAAACGTTAGTATGCTGCTAACGACATGCTAAACGCGTGCCATGGACATGCTATGACATGCTAACGCCAGATAGGTGTTAGCATGCGTGCTAACGGCATGCTAAAGCCCCATAGGTCTGTTAGCATGTCCATGCTAAAGGCATGCTAACGCCACTGCGCCTTAAGCATGTGTTCGCGCCAACTGGAGGGATGGTGAGTGGTGAGGCATGTGGGGGTGCGTAGATCACCAGGAACATGTTATATGGTGATTAGAAGGGCAGGGGAAGGATATGCCACGGAGTATGATGCGATTCGGGTCAGTTGATAAGCGAGCGGAATTCCTCGGAAAGGTAGGAACGTTAGTATGTCGCTAGCATGTCCTTAGGACGCCGATAGCACGTCAGCGTTAGCATGTCATTATCACACATCAGACATGCTAAAGGCATGCTAACGCCACTGCGCCTTAAGCATGTGTTCGCGCCAACTTGAGGGGTAGTGAGTGGTGAGGCATGTGGGGGTGCGTAGATCACCAGGAACATGTTATATGGTGATTAGATGGGCAGGGGAAGGATATGCCACGGAGTATGATGCGATTCGGGTCAGGTGGTAAGCGAGCGGAATTCCTCGGAAAGGTAGGGACGTTAGTATGTCGCTAGCATGTCCTTAGGACGCCGATAGCACGTCAGCGTTAGCATGTCATTATCACACATCAAACATGCTAAAGGCATGCTAACGCCACTGCGCCTTAAGCATGTGTTCGCGCCAACTGGAGGGGTAGTGAGTGGTGAGGCATGTGGGGGTGCGTAGATCGTCAGGAACATGTCTAGATGTCATATGGCGATTAGAAGGGCAGGGGAAGGATATGCCACGGAGTATGGTGCGATTCGGGTCAGTTGGTAAGCGAGCGGAATTCCTCGGAAAGGTAGAAACGTTAGTATATATATGTCGCTAGCATGTCCTTAGGACGCCGATAGCACGTCAGCGTTAGCATGTCGTTATCACACATTTAACATTCTAATGTCATCCTATGCACTCAAAGAAGTCGGCCGTTGGGTCGAGAATAACGGCGGTCTCCATGCACGGATGTGGCACAATAACAACGTGTTGTTCTACTCGATTGGGTAATGTGAATGGCTCCTTGTGCTCAAAGGCTGCTGGGTCAACGTGCGGGTTGAAGGTGTAGACCGTCCTAGTCAAATCATCCGGGCCGAGAATGGAGTTTCGTAGACGGTAGGCCTTGATCTGTTTCTCGGTCGGCTTTGCAAGCCAATCGCACTTGAGTAAGGTGTACAACTCTCCAGCAATCTCCACTCGCACTATTTTGGTAATGCGGCCGTGCCTGCATTTCGCCAAGCCCACGATTGTGAAAACCACAATTGCTGGTCCAAATGCCCTTAATATGCGGTTAGCATGGTATCCTTGTGCTAATCACATGCTACCGAAATACTAAAGACATCATAACTGCACGATACATTGTCGTTGCTTCCTCACCTGTCGATTTCATCGGTTTTTGGCTCACCCTTCTCGTTGAAGATTACGTTCCCATCACTGTCCATTTCCTCATTCACGAAGAACGTACGAAAATAGCTATGCACGGTGCGCTTATTCCGATCGGTCGTAGCCGTGCGGTAATGGGCGTCGCCGATCTTAATGTGCGCGAAACTATAGCAAACCGGTGCCGGCCCCGCCATGAGCAACATCTCGTCCTTTGTGAACTCTTGGCCCAGCCGATTCTGTCGGATCCGCATATGCTCCAAATACGGGTTCGCGTATGTGCTCAGGCTTACCCTCCTTTGTACAAACCGCGAGCCTGTATTTTTTGTTTCGCGACCGCATCTTGGCATTCCATAGAAAGAAAAAAGAAAAAGGACTCAATTATAACGTCGAGTGGGCTTTTATAGGGTGCCGTCCCTTTTAGCCTATTACCACTATTAAGTTATCTCCTATTCAAGCTGCACACTTTTGCAAAGCAAGGAACTCGGTCTGAATAGATGTGTTGAGGCCCCAAACCCTGAAGCTGACGGCAGAGCTAAACAGTTACCCGCTCCGCAGTGGCACAGGGTTATTGTTCTAATGCGGTGCAGGAACTTTAAACAGACAGGGGCTTTAGTCAGCACTACACTTGAGGAATAGGCTTGCAAGTGGTGGCTAGGCTATGTGGGATCCTAAGCAGTCCTCGACTGATCGGGTTCTTAGGATTATGGGTAAGCCGTCCCCCGCGGTCCCACGGGTCCTCTGGATCCTCTCACCGCAAATACAGCACAATACAGCCGCTGGAAAAACCTTCGTGGGAAAAGCGGCGCGATCGAGATGCTGGCACAATATTGTTCTGAGATTAGCAAGGCGTGAGTTCCGAAGTGAGCTTGTCGCGATGCTCTGTCTACAGTAAACATTGTGGCTGATTATAGTGTCTCCACTGCTTGGCACCATATTGTCCTAGGATTAGCAAAGCTTGAAGTCTCGCAAACGACATACTGTCTCTGACTTCAGTTACAGGAGGGAGTTGCCCCACCCAGTTAAGCAGTCGCCTGATCAGTGGATCGAGTTAAGTGGACTCGCCACGATGCCCTTTCCACAGCAAGTAAGGTGTCTGATTTAAGTATCTCTACTGTGGCAAAATTATCGGTCGTAGACTGAGAACATGGATCGCCCCTCAGGGCTAAGTGACGTCGAACGCTGCAGGGATCCCGACGCCTGCTTCTCCACAGCAGGCACTGACTCTGAGCGTTTACTGTGAGTCTCTTTTCTCCATGTAAACGATTTTCTTGCCTTGGGATTCTTGCGATCCCCTTTGTCACCAGTGCTGCCCTTCGCTCGTTTCCTTCCTGTGGACAAAGGTCCTAAGGCCACAAAGGATGAAGTGGCGGCTGGTGTCACTGGTTCTCCTGTGTCTGTAGGAGATGCGCAAGCCTCTACCAAAATATCTGAGCTCTGTTTTTTCGAGGGTTTCGTCACGCGAGATGTTGGAACGTCTGTTGGCTCAGTGTCTCTTTTATCAGACTGTGTGACTCTGCGTGATTCCCGAAGATTTTTGCGCCTCAGCGTTCTCGCACTAGGGCCCTTTCTAGTATCCTTGGTTCCCAGATGCGCTGCGCACTCAGATTCGTGACTTTCCTTGTTCGAGATTAAAGCGCGCCTTGCTGTGGTTACTGTGGCGCGCGCCTTCGTATCCAGCAGCTGTACAGCTTCGAGTAGATTTCTTGTGACAACCTGTGAGTCGGAAAGCTGAGAGAGGGATTGCGAACCAGCTGCTCCCTGCGAGAGCGCGGTAAAATTCCCTTTCGCCAAACTCAACGTGCGTAGTGCTGCTGTGGCACAGCTCACAACTTGTCGTAGGTGGATTTCCACGCTCACAAGAAGCGGATCAGACGGCTGTTTTTTGCGACCGGATTTTGCCATACTGATGAGCCTCTACTCGTCTCGAAACGCGTGTCAAAATACTGCTCAGAAATACAGTAATAATACCATACAAAAGAAAAAAATTGCCACTCATTATCATAAAAATTATCGCGATAATAAAATCATAAGGCGGCTGGCATTTTTTCAGAGAGGTGCGTGCGTTGACCGGTCGGGAAAAAAAAAGAGGCATTCCATATGTGCACAGTCATATATTGCCGTTAGTAGTACGCTAAAGGCGTACTAACGACGTAATAGCGGCGTCAGAACGTACAAGGCCAACAACTGCTCAGGAAATGATGGGATCACCTGCGCGCGCCCTCCGCATACTTCTCCCATCTCTCCACCAGGTCTCCATACGCCGGAATGTGAGTGCGCATCCAAACCTTAATGTGTTGGATTTCATCATCTCGCAAGACCACCCGCTTCCTCCTCGCCGATACCTCAACCGCATTCGCCCCGCGGCTCCCCATGGTCACGGCCGCCGGCACCGAGGTGGTACCATTCACCAAACTTGGATGTGGTGTCGAGGGTACTGGGTGAGGAGCTGGGTTACGCATGGCCTGGCGGGATAGTCGTGGCACATTGCTTTTGTCCACTGGTCGTTGTTGTTGTTGTTGGAGGGAAAGGCCACGGTGGCCCGGGGCCGTACGAGGTGTTCTTGCGGGCGCAAGCACGACCTCGTCCTCGGATGCATTGGGGGGAACTTGGCGAGCCGATTCTTCACGTAGCGCGGAGAAATGCTCTCCTTTTCGGGGCATTGCAACCCTATTACCCCGCGACCCCCCCTCCCCCCTTCCCCTACCTTCATAGTAATTGGAGTACAGGAGGTCCGAAAGACCTTCGTTAGGTAGCACGTCATTAGGATGAGCATAACATGCTAACGACATGCTACGGAATAGATTCTTTTGAGGAATCTTCTTCCGAGATGTGTCATAATTTCCGAGTTTAGCATGCTTGTAGCATGCTAAACTGTCTCGTAGCACGCCGGTAACACGCCCGTTACACGCCCGTAGCACGCCCGTAGCACGGCAGTAGCATGGCCGTAGCACGGCCGTAATATGTCCTTAGCACGTGTGCTAACTGGAACATCGCATGCTAAAGACATACTAAAGAAGCGAATCTGTTAGGGAATATTCCTCCGGCGTGTTATCACGTCCGTATTTAGCATGCCTTTAGCATGGTTTTCAGTCCGTAGGACGCCCGTAGCACGGCAGTAGCACGCCTGTAGCATGCCAGTAATATGTCCTTAGCACATGTGCTAACTGGAACGCCCATAGTTAACGCCCATATATGCACGTGCTACCGACGTTTTACCGCCGTGCTAACGGCGTGCTAAGCTCAGACGTGCTAATCGTCGGTCCATTCACTGTTTCTCCGACATCGCGCAGCCCCTCACCATGCTCACCAAGAACGAGGTGGAGTGGAGATGGGGCCCTGAGCAGCAGTGGGCCTTCGAAGAGCTGAAAGCAGCACTGGTGGACGCCCCCGTTCTGGCCCTGCCGAACGCGTGAAGGCCGCAGCGGACGGATCAGCCCCCTTCGTGGTGCAGACCGACGCGAGTGGGGTGGCGCTGGGTGGAGTCCTGATGCAGGACTGTGGTGAAGGACTTAAGGTGATAGCCTACGAGAGCCGGCAGTTCTCCGCGGCTGAGCAGAACTGCCACACGGGCGAGAGAGAGCTCTGCGGACTTCACCACTGCACCACGGTGACCTGGCGGCACTACCTGATCTTCACCGCCTTCAAGCTGCAAGGCGACCACCGGCCGCTGGAATGGCTGATGGAGCCGGGGAAGGAGCTGAGTCGGCGGCAGGCACGATGGTACATGGATCTCGTGGAGGTGGGGGTCCCCCGCATGGAGTACGTGAAAGGGGCCCTGCTACTACTGGTACCAGACGCCTTGTCACGGCGACCCGACTACTCAGCGAAGACACCTCGGGAGGGCTTGAAGGAGGCCGGCATTCTCGACGCTAAGTCGGACCTCCCGAAAGACCCCCTCTCTGTGTTGGACACCTCCGACCTCTTTGAGGAGGACCCAGCCTTGGGCACCCTGACCCAGCTTGCTGAGGTGAACAGCTGGTTGGACGCGGTGGACACTCTGCAGCTGGCGGAGTTGGCTATGGAGTCCCAACTTGGCGCCAAGGAGCTTCGAGCCCCGCACCATTGCGAGGACCTCCCAATAGAGGTTGCAGCGGGTGCTGGGGGGGTGCGGACGCAGCACCCTGGCGCGGATCTCCCGACGGAGGTCACATCAGACGCTGGAGGGGTGCAGATGCAGCACCCTGGCGCGGATCTCCCGACGGAGGTCACATCAGACGCTGGAGGGGTGCAGACGCAGCACCCTGGCGCGGATCTCCCGACGGAGGTCACATCAGACGCTGGAGGGGTGCAGATACAGCACCCTGGCGCGGATCTCCCGACGGAGGTCACACCAGACGCTGGAGGGGTGCAAACTGAGCAACCCGGCGCGGACCACCCGAAGGTGGGTTGTAATCTTGGTTGGTGGTTCAACATGGGGAGAACGGCGCAGCAGTGGGGCTTCTCCAAGAAGAAGGACGGGACGTCTGCTTTCAGCTTGAAGCATCCTTTTTTCAACAACAGAGGCGTATGAGCCTTGTGCCGCAAGCTGAGCAAGCGGTGGCATGGTCCAGTTGCAGTTACGGAACGCTTTTACAGCGATCTGCAGGCGGAGATGCCTGAGGCAGACAGAGGGGCACCAGTGGCGTATAGACTGAAGTTGCCCCCACATTGGAGAGTGCATGACGTGTTCGCGCAGCACAGATTGAAACCCTACACAGGTGGAGAGGACACTTGCGCTCTGCGACAGCAGACAGTGACACCTGAAGCAGTGATGGTGGACGGACAGAAGGAGGCTCATGTAGAGAAAATCTTGAGCCGACGCGTACGCGTGAGCAGGGGCAAAGAAATAGAGGAATGGAAGGTGCGATGGACCGGGTTCTCTAAAGCCCATGACCAGTGGAGAACGCGTGATAAGTTAGAGCGCGGTGCCCCATTACAACAGTTGCGGGATTTTGAAGAGAGACGCCTAGCAATGGAACAGCAGGTCAGGGATTCAGCTGCGAGGAGAAGGGAACATCGACGGCACCAACATGCCGCGTCAATAATGACAGCGGACGGTGGGACATTAGTGCAGCAATTATCAGCGCAGTTCTGGGGTATGTCTAATAGTTCTGCGAGTGCGTGTCTTCCATGGGAAGAACACTTTACCGATTCTGGAGAAGTGGCGTATGTGACTGAGTTATCGCCAGCTCCAGTAAAACCTATCAGAATACTGGTACTCTTCAGTGGCACTGGCTCAGTTCAAAGATCCTTCTCAGAATGCTTTCCTCAGGCACAGACAGTATCTTTAGATTCTGATAAGTTCTGGCGATCTACGCATGTTACCAGAATTGAAGATTGGGAATATTGGAGCTATTACCCTCCTGGATATTTTGATGTAATATGGGCGAGTCCACCGTGTACCCAATATAGTCAAGCGCGAACTACTGGAGGACCACCAGATTTAATATCTGCAGATGCTTGTGTAGAACGCACCCTTGACATCATCGAATATCTCAGACCGCGCTATTGGTTTCTGGAAAATCCAAAAGGGCGATATCCCAATGCTTTGCGATTCAGACCTGTAGTGGATCAATTACCTACCCCCTTGTTTTGCTCATATTGTATGTACGGGGAGAAGTATAAGAAACCTACTTGTATCTGGACTAATGCGCCGCCCAGCGTACCACTGCGGGAATGTACCTCGCAGACTCCGTGTCCATGTAAATGGGCAACCGGAGTGCACCCCCTTACTGCTCAACTAGGGCCTCATCCAGATCAGCAGGGGATGCAGAATTCTCGCGCAGTATATCCTATACCTGCTAAGTTACTGAGAACCTTATTTCAGCGGTTATTTCCCAGGAATACAGGTGATGAAGATGCTGGGGTGACATCAGGAGAAAGCCACCCCTAAGGGGGGGAGAGTTGTGCCAGGGGGCACGATAGACTGCCAATTACCCCCACGGAAGGGGGATCCGATTCAGATTACCGGCATATTGGGGGAAATATTGATAGGGAATCTGAGATCGTGGATGAAGAATGCAAAATCAGTAAATGTTATCTCTCTGGCAGAATCGTGAACGATAGAAATATTATTAGGAACGATTATGACAGAATCAACGGTGTTGGTACAATACCGTGACAGAT
>LGRX02015170.1:6056-43134 GCA_001247695.2 Cymbomonas tetramitiformis
TGGCATTGTCATCGTTGGCGCCTGGCGATCGTGAGATGGAACATTCGACTGTATCGCCCGTTGGGATTCGAGCTTTGCTGCTGCTGCTGCTGCTGCTGCTGCTGCTGATTGACTAAGTACTAGGCCCGGTCGATCTTAAATTCAGATCTCCACTAGGCGCATCTGACGGTCGATGGGATTATTTATCTTGCCGACGTGGCGCACTCGAGAGATCCGAACATGAACATCGAGTCTGCCATTCCATTAATGATTTGACATTTCTCGATCTTCGCGTCTGCTATGCGATGTAAAAGCGAATCTATGTGATTTCCGAACATCGCGTCGGCCATGCGATGTTTAAATCATTTTCGCCATTACACTATCTGGCCGTAGGATCATGCGCGCGACAGTGCTTTGCCTTTTGCTTCCCAGCATGCCATGCCATAACGCGTGGGTGGCGTCGCGATATATGTACGCGACTGCAATGGCACTGTCATCGTTGGCGTCTGGTGATCGTGCGATGGAAAATTCGACTGCGTCGCCCGTTGGGATTCGAGCTTTGCTGCTGCTGCTGCTGCTGCTGCTGCTGCTGCTGCTGCTGCTGCTGCTGCTGATTGACTAAGGTACTAGGCGCTGTCGATCACAAGTATGCGATCTCCACTAGGCGTCGATCTTTTTGGACAGCAAGGTTAATTACCATGCGATGTTAACATGGATATCGCCATTACATCATATGACCGCAGGATCATGTGCGCGACAGTGCTTCGCTTTTTGCTTCCCAGCATGCCGTGGGTGGCGTCGCGGTACATACACTTGACTGCAGTGGCACTGTCATCGTTAGCGTCTGGCGATCGTCAGATCGAAAATTCGACTGCGTCGCCCGTTGGGATTCGAGCTTTGCTGCTGCTGCTGCTGCTGATTGACTAAGGTAAGGTAAAGTAATTTGGTTTGGGTGAAGATTATAAAGGTCAGAGGTAGGTAAGGTAAGGTAATTTGGTTTGGGTGAAGATTATAAAGGTCAAAGGTAGTAAGTAAGTAAGGTACTAGGCCCGGTCGATCTTAAATTAAGATCTCCACTAGGCGCATCTGACGGTCGATGGGATTATTTATCTTGCCGACGTGGCGCACTCGAGAGATCCGAACATGAACATCGAGTCTGTCATTCCATTAATGATTTGACATTTCTCGAATCTCGCGTCTGCTATGCAATGTAAAAGCGAATCTATCTGATTTCCGAACATCGCGTCGGCCATGCGATGTTTAAATCATTTTCGCCATTACAATATCTGACCGTAGGATCATGTGCGCGACAGTGCTTCGCTTTTTGCTTCCCAGCATGCCATGCCATGACGCGTGGGTGGCGTCGCGATAAATGTACGCGACTGCAGTGGCACTGTCATCGTTGGCGCCTGGCGATCGTGAGATCGAAAATTCGACTGTATCGCCCGTTGGGATTCGCGCTTTGCTGCTGCTGCTGCTGCTGCTGCTGCTGCTGCTGCTGCTGATTGACTAAGTACTAGGCCCGGTCGATCTTAAATTAAGATCTCCACTAGGCGCATCTGACGGTCGATGGGATTATTTATCTTGCCGACGTGGCGCACTCGAGAGATCCGAACATGAACATCGAGTCCGCCATTCCATTAATGATTTGACATTTCTCGATCCTCGCGTCTGCTATGCAATGTAAAAGCGAATCTATCTGATTTCCGAACATCGCGTCGGCCATGCGATGTTTAAATCATTTTCGCCATTACACTATCTGACCGCGTAGGATCATGTGCGCGACAGTGCTTCGCTTTTTGCTTCCCAGCATGCCATGCCATAACGCGTGGGTGGCGTCGCGATAAATGTACGCGACTGCGGTGGCACTGTCATCGTTGGCGTCTGGCGATCGTGAGATGGAACATTCGACTGTATCGCCCGTTGGGATTCGAGCTTTGCTGCTGCTGCTGCTGCTGATTGACTAAGTAAGGTAATTTGGTTTGGGTGAAGGTTATAAAGGTCAGAGGTAGTAAGTAAGTAAGGTAATTTACTTGATGCCAAGACGATAAAGGTCAGAGGTATTTACTTGGTGCCAAGACGATAAAGGTCAGAGGTATTTGGTTTAGGTGAAGATTATAAAGGTCAAAGGTCTAGGCGCTATCGATCACAAAAATGCGATCTCCACTAGGCGTCGATCCTTTTGGACAGCGCGATTAATTACCATGCGATGTTAACATGGATATCGCCGTTACATAATCTGACCGCAGGATCATGTGCGCGACAGTGCTTTGCTTTTTGCTTCCCAGCATGCCATGCCATAACGCGTGGGTGGCGTCGCGATAAATACACGCGACTGTTGTGGCACTGTCATCGTTGGCGTCTGGCGATCGTGAGATCGAAAATTCGACTGCGTCGTTCGTTGGGATTCGAGCTTTGCTGCTGCTGCTGCTGCTGCTGATTAAGGTACTAGGCGCTGTCGATCACAAATATGCGATCTCCACTAGGCGTCGATCTTTTTGGACAGCGCGATCAATCACCATGCGATGTTAA
Organism: Cymbomonas tetramitiformis; assembly: GCA_001247695.2. Classification (NCBI taxonomy): domain Eukaryota; kingdom Viridiplantae; phylum Chlorophyta; class Pyramimonadophyceae; order Pyramimonadales; family Pyramimonadaceae; genus Cymbomonas; species Cymbomonas tetramitiformis. The sequence continues at coordinate 8,568 of LGRX02015170.1, forward strand.
CATGGATATCGCCATTACATCATATGACCGCAGGATCATGTGTGCGACAGTGCTTTGCTTTTTGCTTCCCAGCATGCCATGCCATAACGCGTGGGTGGCGTCGTGGTGCATACACGCGACTGTTGTGGCACTGTCATCGTTAGCGTCTGGTGATCGTGAGATGGAACATTCGACTGTATCGCCCGTTGGGATTCGAGCTTTGCTGTTGCTGCTGATTGACTAAGTAAGTAAGTAAGGTAATTTACTTGATGCCAAGACGATAAAGGTCAGAGGTCTAGGCGCTGTCGATCACAAGTATGCGATCTCCACTAGGCGTCGATCCTTTTGGACAGCACGGTTAATTACCATGCGATGTTAACATGGATATCGCCATTACACCATATGACCGCAGGATCATGTGCGCGACAGTGCTTTGCTTTTTGCTTCCCAGCATGCCATGCCATAACGCGTGGGTGGCGTGGCGATAAATGTACGCGACTGCAGTGGCAGTGTCATCGCTAGCGTCTGGCGATCGTGAGATTGATAATTCGACTGCGTCGCCCGTTGGGATTCGAGCTTTGCTGCTGCTGTTGCTGCTGCATGTAATACACTAGGCGCTGTCGATCACAAATATGCGATCTCCACTAGGCGTCGATCTTTTTGGACAGCGCGATTAATTACCATGCGATGTTAACATGGATATCGCCATTACATCATATGACCGCAGGATCATGTGCGCGACAGTGCTTTGCTTTTTGCTTCCCAGCATGCCATGCCATAACGCGTGGGTGGCGTCGCGGTACATACACGCGACTGTTGTGGCAGTGTCATCGTTAGCGTCTGGCGATCGTGAGATCGAAAATTCGACTGCGTCGTCCGTTGGGATTCGAGCTTTGCTGCTGCTGCTGCTGCTGATTAAGGTAAGGTAAGGTAAGGTAAGGTAAGGTAATTTGGTTTGGGTGAAGATTATAAAGGTCAGAGGTAGGTAAGTAAGGTAATTTGGTTTGGGTGAAGATTATAAAGGTCAAAGGTCTAGGCCCGGTCGATCTTAAATTAAGATCTCCACTAGGCGCATCTGACGGTGGATGGGATTATTTATCTTGCCGACGTGGCGCACTCGAGAGATCCGAACATGAACATCGAGTCTGCCATTCCATTAATGATTTGATATTTCTCGATCCTCGCGTCTGCTATGCAATGTAAAAGCGAATCTATCTGATTTCCGAACATCGCGTCGGCCATGCGATGTTTAGATCATTTTCGCCATTACATCATATGACCGCAGGATCATGTGCGCGACAGTGCTTTGCCTTTTGCTTCCCAGCATGCCATGCCATAACGCGTGGGTGGCGTCGCGATAAATTTACGCGACTGCAGTGGCACTGTCATCGTTAGCGCCTGGCGATCGTGAGATGAAACATTCGACTGTATCGCCCGTTGGGATTCGAGCTTTGCTGCTGCTGCTGCTGCTGCTGCTGCTGCTGATTGACTAAGGTACTAGGCGCTGTCGATCACAAATATGCGATCTCCACTAGGCGTCGATCTTTTTGGGCAGCACGATTAATTGCCATGCGATGTTAACATTAATATCGCCATTACATCATATGACCGCAGGATCATGTGCGCGACAGTGCTTCGCTTTTTGCTTCCCAGCATGCCATGCCATGACGCGTGGGTGGCGTCGTGGTACATAGACGCGACTGTTGTGGCAGTCATCGTTAGCGTCTGGCGATCGTGAGATGGAACATTCGACTGTATCGCCCGTTGGGATTCGAGCTTTGCTGCTGCTGCTGCTGCTGCTGCTGCTGCTGCTGCTGCTGATTGACTAAGGTAAGTAAGGTAAGGTAATTTGGTTTGGGTGAAGATTATAAAGGTCAGAGGTAGGTAAGGTAAGGTACTAGGCGCTGTCGATCACAAATATGCGATCTCCACTAGGCGTCGATCTTTTTGGACAGCGCGATTAATTACCATGCGATGTTAACATGGATATCGCCATTACATCATATGACCGCAGGATCATGTGCGCGACAGTGCTTTGCTTTTCGCTTCCCAGCATGCCATGCCATAACGCGTGGGTGGCGTCGTGGTACATACACGCGACTGTTGTGGCACTGTCATCGTTAGCGTCTGGCGATCGTGAGATCGAAAATTCGACTGCGTCGCCCGTTGGGATTCGAGCTTTGCTGCTGCTGCTGCTGCTGCTGATTGACTAAGGTAAGGTTAGTAAGGTAAGTAAGGTAAGGTACTAGGCCCGGTCGATCTTAAATTAAGATCTCCACTAGGCGCATCTGACGGTCGATGGGATTATTTATCTTGCCGACGTGGCGCACTCGAGAGATCCGAACCTGAACATCGAGTCTGTCATTCCATTAATGATTTGACATTTCTCGATCCTCCGTCGCGTCTGCTATGCAATGTAAAAGCGAATCTATCTGATTTCCGAACATCGCGTCGGCCATGCGATGTTTAAATCATTTTCGCCATTACACTATCTGACCGTAGGATCATGTGCGCGACAGTGCTTTGCTTTTTGCTTCCCAGCATGCCATGCCATAACGCGTGGGTGGCGTCGCGATATATGTACGCGACTGCAATGGCACTGTCATCGTTGGCGTCTGGTGATCGTGCGATGGAAAATTCGACTGCGTCGCCCGTTGGGATTCGAGCTTTGCTGCTGCTGCTGCTGCTGCTGATTGACTAAGGTAAGGTAAGGTAAGGTAATTTGGTTTGGGTGAAGATTATAAAGGTCAAAGGTAGTAAGTAAGGTAATTTACTTGATGCCAAGACGATAAAGGTCAGAGGTATTTGGTTTGGGTGAAGATTATAAAGGTCAGAGGTTTGCAACAACGTGTTGCGAAGATACCGGGTTGATTATCTACATGCATTGCATCCGGAAGATCCGAAATCCTGTATGAAGTCGGTAATTATATATATATATAAGACAAGACAGGAGGCTTAACAACGGCACGTCGTACGAAACGTTTGCAATATTCGATACGACGTGTACAGCCATGGCGTATGAGCTATATATTCTTCCATCGATGCATACAACCCAGTATCATCCGCGTGTGTAAACGAGCAAGCTGCATCCAAAGCTCAGCTCAGGACGACACGGATATAATACACCAACCATACACGAAGTCACGAAGTGTTTGTTAGTGGTCAGTGCGACTATTGCTAGCATATTGCAAGTATAGTTCTATAGTATATACATACGCACGTGCGGCGAACGATCCGTTCCTAACGACCACGCACAAGTTCGGCTTCGAGACGATATAATCCAAGGGTACGCGTTATCGACACAGTTGCCTACATGCATGTGTTCATAACGCAGCATGCATTACTATACGTGTAGAGATAATCACGTGGTGCATGCTAATATAGTCTGTGTATGCAGCGACCTTCGCTCATACCTGCAGTGTGTGTGTTTCACGCTGTGAATCGTTTCGTGTGTAGCCTTGTTTGCCCCGTCACGCCGGGACACGCGTCGTGATTATCACGGTCTGATTTGACAATCGGATGCCTCTGTTGCTTGGCACATATCGCACAATGTGTGGTGGTAAGCCAGAGTGAATACTATATATACAATATGCATTATGGTAAACATCATGGTGTACACATATATATTTATTATGGAGCAATATCATTATTATATTAGTGCCGATGCCCACGACGTCCCAACGTAGGGACGACACCCTCGGCGTATCAACGTGGTTGGGTGTAAACCTCGTAGAGACAACGTTGATGTTGCACAACGACGATACAACGTCGTTGTCGGCAGGCCTCGTTGCCCCAACGAGGTCGTCGTACAACGGTGTGCCAACGACAACGATGATCCAACGTAGGACAACGACCTCGTCGTATCAACGTGGTTGGGTGTAAACCTCGTAGAGACAACGTTGATGTCGCACAACGACGATACAACGTCGTTGTCGGCAGGCCTCGTTGCCCCAACGAGGTCGTCGTACAACGGTGTGCCAACGACAACAATGATCCAACGTAGGACAACGACCTCGTCGTATCAACGTGGTTGGGTGTAAACCTCGTAGAGACAACGTTAGTGTTGAGCAACACTTATCAACGTTGTCACAACACCATGCATTTTTCCGGATGCCACCAACGGAGTTGCATCTTAGCTGTTAAAACATTGGAAGGCGCCATCGTCTCGTAAAACATCACGAAGCCTGAGCCGTCGGTGGACCCGATTTTCCCCTCGCCTCGTGGCAGAAGGGGATATCGCCGACCATGATTGTTTTGCAGCACTTGGCGATGCAATTTGTCGATGCGGTGTCTTCAGCAATTTTGGTGAACATGAGCTTGTCCTTACCCGTGACGACCATCTTATCGTGGGGGTATTATGTTATTATTATGGGAAAAATATTTAATTTAGATTATTTATTGCTGATTTTAGATTAACTCTTTTTCATGTTGATTTTAGATTAAGTTTTCTTTATGTCATATCCGGCTATGCCCGGTGGTCCTTTTCACGACTCCTGTTCAAAGCATGTGCACACAGGTCAAACGCTCTAGTTCCCGCTAGCCATCATGAGGAAGCCTCCAAAAAGCTTTGTTCGCTGGCGTGTTCTGCTTTTAAAGAAGGCCCCTGTACTTCTTCTATATCCTAAACCCTTTGACTTGCCTTTTACCGCTGCACGCGACCGGCAAGCATCTTTGAAACTTCCGAGTTTCAAAGATGCGTTTTGTATTTTGGGTGCACCCTAATTTTACAAAACGGCCGAGCGCTTCCCGTTTGTGCGGGATATTCACATTTATTCCATGGAATATTTCATGTGGATTAACACACATAAGCACGAAGGCATCGGCCACGCATCTTTGAAACTAACGAGTTTCAAAGATGCGTTTTCTGTCATTTGGGTGCGCATACCCAAATAACAAATCAGCCGAGCGCTTCCCGTTGGCGTGGGGTATCCAACGCTTGAATGTTGAATATTCATTGTAATATGAGTTAGCAAGCGAGGTTGCAAAGGCATCGGGACAGAATCTACGAAACTGTCCTATGCCTTTGCCTTTGGGTTTGGGTTCGAACGTGACACCCAAACCCAAAGATGCCAAACAGCCGAGGGCTTCCCGTGCGTCCTAACGCACGAAACTTGGCACGAATACTACCATGGTACATATATTTAATTTACCAGAAGCTCAAGGCTTCAAGTTACTTGTGCGCGAAACGCGCAATGTATTTCTAAGGCAGATGTTTTGGGTTTGGGTTCGAACGTGACACCCAAACCCAAAGATGCCAAACAGCCGAGGGCTTCCCGTGCGTCCTAGAGCACGAAACTTGGCACGAATACTGCCAAGATACATATATTTAAGTTACCAGAAGCTCAAGGCTTCAAGTTACTTGTGCGCGAAACGCGCAATGTATTTCTAAGGCAGATGCTTTGGGTTTGGGTTCGAACGTGACACCCAAACCCAAAGATGCCAAACAGCCGAGGGCTTCCCGTGCGTCCTAACGCACGAAACTTGGCACGAATACTACCATGGTACATGTATTTAAGTTACCAGAAGCTCAAGGCTTCAAGTTACTTGTGCGCGAAACGCGCAATGTATTTCTAAGGCAGATGTTTTGGGTTTGGGTTCGAACGTGACACCCAAACCCAAAGATGCCAAACAGCCGAGGGCTTCCCGTGCGTCCTAGAGCACGAAACTTGGCACGAATACTGCCAAGATACATATTTTTGAGTAACTTGAAGCTCAAGGCTTCAAGTTACTTGTGCGCGAAACGCGCAATGTATTTCTAAGGCAGATGTTTTGGGTTTGGGTTCGAACGTGACACCCAAACCCAAAGATGCCAAACAGCCGAGGGCTTCCCGTGCGTCCTAGAGCACGAAACTTGGCACACATACTGCCAAGATACATATCTTTCAGTAACTTGAAGCTCAAGGCTTCAAGTTACTTACTTTTTTTCAAGCAGAACACGCCGTGAGTGTCTATTGTGGCAAAGATGGCAAATAATAAAAGTCATTATGCGTAAAGAGTCGTTATTCACGGCCGTGACTTTTAGATTCACGGCCGTGAATCTTTCCGAATGGAACCGAAAACCGTCCGATTTTAATCGAACGGTTTTTGGTTCCATTCGGACATATGGACATCACGGCAAGACAACTCTTCAGTGTAATATTTCGCATGGCATGGCGATAGCTCAACAGGTACAGTACAGCGTCATGGATGCATGCACCGGTAATAGCCGGATGAGATAAAAAAAACTTAATCTAAAATCAACATGAAAAATGGGTTAATCTAAAATCAGAGAGAAATAATCTAAATTAAATTGCCTACCATTATTATGTATATGTTATCTTATATAGCACGAGGCACTTGTCACGCGATGCGATGTCCGCAGGGATCTCTGCCCTCTCCCCTCGAGGCACACCAGCCGAGCTTGCCCTGCAGGTACAGGCATGGAATCGTTAGATTGCAGGCAGAATCTGAAACAAGGATTTGTCGACTGGCGAGTGCCATGTGCCGCATTGAGCGTGTGCGATGCAGAAGGGTTCAATCCCGGCCCACGCACCGGAAAATCGTTGCAGCCACACTCTGCTGCAAAGAGTGGGGCTGTTTGTGGGAATTTGAAGGTACAGGAACCGCAATTGCACCCTATGCACGCCATTCTCCTAATTGCCAAAGCTCGGTGTTTCTTTAATATGAAAACGGCAAATGTCAAAGTTCGTTGCTTTTGTAACACAATCGGGCAATTTTGATTAACTCGAACTTGAGCTTGTTCGTATCTAGCATCATATCTAGTATCGTAGTAAAGTATCGTATCTAGTATTATCAAGTATGAAAGAAGATTTGAATCATCAGAAAGGGGTTGAATAATGTATAATGTGAATCCTGATGGTGAAGGACTGAAGATATGTAATAGTTATGTAATGGTAAGAGCTATGTATTATAATTATAAATAAGAATGAAATACAGAAAATGCATGTTAATATATATTCTTCGACAGTTGTGTACATCGCAGGCAAGACTGATTGTTTCAGGAGGAGGAGGATGCAACATGGAGCACGCGGAGCTTTTCGGCCTATTGGTTGCAGCAGATGGTGGTTGCCTTGCATGTTTCGCAGGGCTACGGGATTGCTTGCAGGGCTAGTCATGATTATCGGCATGGATAAACGCTGGAAATTCGCATGGTGTTGATTTGCGTGGTAGTTTTGGCATTTGGACGAGTTTGTTTGTTTGCTGTGCGTATGACATTTCAATTATGAGGTGTGAACATTATAATAAAGTTCCTGATACCTCTTTATATATCAATGTATAGCAATATTATTATATATTGATATTTGCCTGCGCGCATACTGCCATTAAAATCAGTTGCCTACGCTCGTACCGTGATAGTCGGCATTTGCACTATTGCTCAGACATAATAATAAATCCTTTTACTTGCCTGATGAGGATCCATCTGATAGCATACATACCGCATCTCCTTGCTGCGCACAATCGGCATGTCATACCTACGTTAAATTGCCAATATTTGAGACTGTGTCCGCTTGAATGGTTCCTCAACCTCTAAACCAAAAAAAAGAAATTGGGCCTAAAAGAACCAATGGATAGCCCTGGAATGTGCAATCACAATAAATGTAAAACTTGAAAATTAGGCATGTTTTAGGCCAAACCTGAAAGTGAAATTCTAATGACTGGGAGGCAAAATATCTAGTCCAGCAACTAGCTAATCCTGAATAATACAACCTATCGATGCTGATAGTGAGCGGCGCCCTCTTACAAGGAGGGGCCATTCAGTACCCATCAATCCAAAACCACAGTTTGGAACAATTCAGTCCATTTGCAATAATATTCCTCCTTCGTCCACATAACAAGGTCACGGATGACAAAGGTGGGCAAATTAACTGAAATCCAGCAATAGGCATGTCTTGCAGCCCGTTGCAGTTTACTTGGCACCCCATCCAAAAAATCTTTGGAGACGGCCCTTAGCGGGAGCCGCTTTGCACCGACCATCCAATGAGGGGAACTCCACCGAATCGAATGCCTACAAACAGACAAACACAGAATTATCACGGCCTGGCATACAAAATAGACGAAAAGAAATCGAGCCTGCAGACCCTCAATTGCCCTAGCTCGACCAGATGTAGCAAATGAAATGCCGTGCCAGGCTCTTCTCTGTGGCCATGCCGAGGATATTGTCAGCTGAATCTTGGCACTTGTGACTTAGGCGACTTCGAACTGAAAGAAGATTGAACTCGTGTGGGAATCGCAGGCATCGGCAAGGCATTGTGAAACAGCAAACATCGATGCACGCCGAGCACGTGCTCACGGCATCTACGACAATTGGCAGGCTTCGGCTGGGAGGGCTCACCGCATCGAGGACAATTGGCCGGCTTCGGCTGGGAGGGCTCACCGCATCGAGGACAATTGGCCGGCTTCGGCTGGGAGGGCTCACCGCATCGAGGACACCGAGGCTTCCGCGGGGAGGTCTCACCGCATCGAGGACAAATTGGCCGGTTTCGGGGCTGGGAGGGCTCACCGCATCGAGGACAATTGGCCGGCTTCGGCTGGGAGGACTCATCGCATCGAGGACAATTGGCAGGCTTCGGCTGGGAGGGCTCACCGCATCGAGGACAATTGGCAGGCTTTGCACGGCTTGGAGGGCGGGCGGAATCTCCAAGATGTGAGCACCGCCAGCACCCTTCTTTCCCGCAGCTGCAGCGTACTCGTCCAGGTTCTCCACCAGCCACTTCGAAGGGGCTCCCGGCTTGTGCTTGAGCGCCATGTCACCCATCTCCTGACGAATCAACCAGGACTCCCGTGTTTAAGCACTGCGCCACTTCCGGGGACAGATAACGGAAGTGACAGATGGTTTACTTTCTGTGTGACTAACTCTCGGTGCCTCACCGGGCGATCATACAAACTCAACGCCTTAAGATTGCTGCTTGTATGTTGGAGATGTGAAAATCAACAAGTGAGTGTACACCAATGAAAAGCGAACAGAGTGACATGGAAAGTGTGGCGAGATTTAGCCTGCGGTCCCCCTGAGCGGCATGGCCAGCTTGGATGCCCGCCCAGCGCAGGTGGGGAGGCGTTCCTCGAGGCGGGCAAGAAGCAGCCAGCTTGGATGCCCGCCCAGCGCAGGTGGGCCCCCCCCTGAGCGGCATGGCCAGCTTGGATGCCCGCCCGGCGCAGGTGGGGCCCCCCTGAGCCGCATGGCCAGCTTGCATGCCCGCCCGGCGCAGGTGGGGCCCCCCTGAGCCGCATGGCCAGCTTGGATGCCCGCCCAGCGCAGGTGGGGCCCCCCTGAGCCGCATGGCCAGCTTGGATGCCCGCCCAGCGCAGGTGGGGCCCCCCTGAGCCGCATGGCCAGCTTGAATGCCCGCCCAGCGCAGGTGGGGCCCCCCTGAGCGGCATGGCCAGCTTGGATGCCCGCCCGGCGCAGGTGGGGCCCCCCTGAGCCGCATGGCCAGCTTGGATGCCCGCCCAGCGCAGGTGGGGCCCCCCCTGAGCCGCATGGCCAGCTTGGATGCCCGCCCGGCGCAGGTGGGGAGGCGTTCCTCGAGGCGGGCAAGAAGCAGCCAGCTTGGCTCAATTCGGTTTGCAGAGATTTGATCTGTTACCTTGCCAAGAGCTGACTCCTCATTGGCGGCGTTCTCCGCCACGTTTGCGTGAACAAGGCAGCGTTGTGTCCGCGCGCGGCTCAGGAGGCTCTGCGGGAGCAGCCCGACGCGCTGTGGACTCAGAGTCGCGGGCGCAGCGCATCAACATATTCAAATCGACCACTTGCACATGTTTCAGAAAGGGTGGCGTGGAGCCGGGAACGCTCCGTCAGCTCGAGCCCGGGCAGCCGCCATCCCTCGCGCCACCCGGCAGGGAGCAGTCAACACGCAGCCGCCATCCCTCGCGCCACCCGGCAGTGAGCAGTCAACACGCAGCCGCCATCCCTCGCGCCACCCGGCAGGGAGCAGTCAACACGCAGCCGTCAGTGGCAACACCATGGCTTACCAAAAACAATGGAAGGGCGAGAGGCAACTAATGAACACAGGCAGCTCCTGCCCCACCTCTCTTCCAAACTCGCGCGTTTCCTTCGATTCAGTTCTTTGTGTGTGGCTTACCCTTGGACCAAATCCTTTGGCATCACGCAGCCACAGAAAAGATCGGCTGCACTATGCACCCTCATCTGGGATCAAAGGATTCACCACACATTTTGGGACACTTATCCGGATTTTCCAGAGAGCAGGACCCCCTAAGCCTGCCTGTGGCTTATCCTTGGACCGATTCCTTTGGCACCACGTAGCCACAGAAGATCGGCCGCGCTATTAACCCTCACCCGGGATCAAAGAATTCAGCACAAACGTCGGGACATCCGGATTCTCCAAAGCTTCGTGGGGGCTCCCCTGAGGCCTCAATGATCCCCCTGATTCCTTCTCCGCCCGCTGTGAGGGCTCGGGGTATGGGTGGGTGGATGGGTGGGCGTGTGCGGAGGAGGAAGGGAGCAGACGAAGCAGAAGCGAGCATGTGTCGTGCATCTTGTGCAATAAGACGTCTTGCATGAAAGGTACTTCCAGGCTCTTCCTGCACCAGCGTCCCTACGGACAGAAGTGTACAGCGCACAGGCAAAGAGCGGCGCACGAGGAATCGCCTTTCACATATTTGCAGACCTTCCGCAGGCAAACGAACGGGGTTCACTGGAGGGACAGTGTCCTGTTTGAGGGGGGTACCTGAAGCGTAGGCAGGGCTTGCGCTCCTGCCTCGCCTCTCGCAGTCGCCAGCTTGATGGCCTCTTGCGCGTGCTCGATGGCACGGCCGAGCAGCAAATACGCCTGCCGTCGGTGCAGCATCCGCCCACCACCAAGAAGGCTCAGCACAGGCCGAGCAGCACACGCAACCTTCTTTCAAACAGTATCTGCAAGGAGACCTAAGGGGCGTCAGAAGGCCCAGCCGCCGCACCAGGCAAATCACAAGGGGCCGGGCGTCCACACGACAAGCAACAAACCGGGATGCCGGGCCGGGTAGAGGAGAGGAAGCTCTCAATAACCCATTACCCTTACATTCCATAAAGGCCTCAAATCCTGAAGGCCCCCATTTCTGGATATCGGAAGCAAGGCAGCTACACATTGAACGGCATGAGGCCCGCCAACAAAAGCCAGTCCATCACAAACCCAGTGGAAATGAGAATCAAGGGATCTACACACCCACAAAGACAACCATATCAGCTAACACCTCAACAAGTACGTGCAATAATATTGCCGCCCGGCTATATTCTTGAATGTACAGAGGTCTCCACGAATCAAATGGATATCGCAAAAAGCGGCTGTCGCTACGAAGACGGAAAGCGCGTCGTATAGAGACAGCTCAAAATTTGCCTCAAACTGTGACCTCGATACCGGCACAGTTGTAGCTGTGGCAGGCTATGGTGGGCAGAGCTTGTCGATCCAGGCCACGGTGAGGCATGGCAAGCTACGCCATAAGCAGGACGCTGTACCTCGGTGGATCCGCCCTGCGCGGAGTGGGCCTGCGAGAGGTAGTAGCATCGCGCGGCACGCACGGCAACCTCCTCGGCGCGGCACTGCTCCACAACAAGTGTCTGGGCTTCCTCCTCCGAGGCCCCGGCAGAGGTCAGGCTGCTGTCGGAGAGCTCCGATAGGTTAGCTAGCAGCGTGTTGTACAGCTTCACCAGATCTGCCGGCCGAACAGTCTGCATACCCTCGCCAATGCGTAAAGACCACAAACCACACGCCACACAACTTCCACAACACCACTGCTTCAGCACAAGAAGTGCAGTATGGCTGGAAACGGAGCGTGGTGAAGATGGGGCACCCGGCAAGCGGATGCTCGAAAAGGCCGTAACGCCCGGTAAAAGGATGCGAGGTGCGGCCATAGAGCAATAAATGAAGATGCACGGTGAAACTGTGCTGAGCGGCTGGCACGACCATTCTGCGCCTGAAGCAGAATGGATCCGAGGCGCATCCAGTGCCTGATCACCTTCTCGCCCTTACGGGAGGCGTCCTTTTCCCCCTGCTCAGCCTGCTGCCGCTCGAGTTGCGCTTGGGCGACTCCAACCTGACCACCATCCCCGCACACCACTCAGCCAGCGAGCCAAAAGAGAGCTCCCCTTAGTGAAGGGGCAAAACGTGCGTGCCCTTAGTGAAGGGGCAAAACGTGCGTGCCTTCCTGCGAGCAGCTTCCACACACTTCGACACGGAGTTTCCCTTCACGCCTCCCCGCACATTTTGAGCGCAGCCTCCCGCAGCTTCCATATGAGGAGGGAGGATCTCTGGGAGTAAGTGTTCAATCGCACCATCATCTTATTTCTGTTAATGGTCTGTTGAAGCAACATCGCGTTCACGGCGAAGTCGAGTGTGTTCAGCTCGGAACGGATCGCATCACCCTGGCACAAACCGGGAGATCATATGAGCGCAACGAGAAATTGGATCACTTGAAGCGGGCAGGGAAAGAGTCTGGATATGATCGCGAAGGAAAGAAGCACGCAGTGCAAGTTGGGAGGAAGGATTGGTACAGCAGAGAGAGTGCTGTTTGAATTCGGCACTGTCTTGCGAGAGGCAGAAGCATACCTCGTCACCTCGATCTGATGACACCAGCGACAAGTCGTCACGGATCTGTCTTTTTGCGTCGTTGTATTGGATGAAACACTTATCATATATACCCATCTTTTTCTCGTGCTTATCATCATCTGAAACATAGTCGAAAGGGAGAAGAAAACAGTCACTCTTCTATTTGTGTCCTTTGGTCACTTAGTCTATCTACTAGAAACAAACTCGACGGTACAGTCAGCAGATTTTCGGAGCGGCCGACAAATAGAAACAGGGTGCGCAGGCGAAACCGAACGTGCACGTATAAGTAAGATGGCGCTTCAATTGTCTGCTAGCCTAAGACGTTGCACGGTGCCTTCCGCAACGTGACCATCTTTCTGGCTATGAATCCTTGTTTCAAAATTACGCCTCAGAGCTCGAAAAAGCACAGAAGTTGCTCGATGGCTACACCTAGCCTGCAATCGCATTGGGAAGGTTAAGCTCTTACATGTAGACCGTGATTTTCACGGAACGTGCGCACCAGTTGAGCTAAACCACCGGGATATTTAGGGCAGTCAGAGGTGAAATACGGCAAAAATGCATATCAGTTTCATTCGTGCGAGCGGTCACGCTTTTTACGCGAGTGAAGAGTCCACTGACCTATCTGCTCCAGCTGCTTAACTAAAGCTTGTGCGTTGAGGATGCTTAAGCGGGTCGAGTTATTGCGAACAGGCAAGTCTTTTCCCTGCCAGGATAACTCGGACATCTTCTCCGCCTGCCGCGTTCTTTCCTCCGCCAGGACGGACTCCAACTTGGACTGGGAGTACCAGGCGCCCAAGACTGCCTAGCTCTCAGAGTTTTAATTTGGAACCTCTCACGGAGTTTCTTCAGAGTATTCCAGCAGGAAGACGAAGCAATTCAGATAGCATAAGAGGAACGGTGCTAACGTGCGAGCGGAAACCACGAACGAGCGAAATAAAGTACTCGCAGAAGGGACTGCTCTCAGGCAGACTCGTGGAAAAGAATACCACTCCGCATTCGTACAGGTGCGGTTATATAAGAACTTTCGTGCAGACAAGAAGCTGCGTCACATCATACCAACCACTTTTAAAGTGAATGCATTCCTACCTTTAGCAGATCGTCGCCTGGAGAGTCCACACTGTCCAAGTCACGCAGGTCGCTGTAGCTACCGCCACTCTTTCCCGCGCGCTTCAAGTTATACTCGCAGTAGCGAATGGAGGGCTCGAGCTCTTCCACGCGTTCACGGCACAAAGCTTGCTGCTCCATGTCCCCCTTGAGTTTGCTAAGCTGTTCGTAAACCGTCCTGCAAGTCGCGCTAGAACGTGTTACTCCTTGGATTACAACTTCCTGTTGGGCTGGAGCAAGGTCAACTGCCGAAATACACATTGTTTCTAGAATGACGTGTATTGCACACAAAAAACAAAAAAGCACGGTCGGCAATCTACAAAACGTTATTCCAGAATTTGGTAACTTTACTTCGATTCTCTTCTGCGTATAAACCTTTTTTTTGGTGAGGCTGTTATTATTGGGGTTGATATGCCGTGACACGGCAACCTGCAACGCCAGATGGCGAAACAGATATTGCAGAGACTGCAAACTTGTTTGAGGCAAACTAGGACTAAAGGGCACTAAAAGGTTCCTGCAGCCTCTTGGAGGCTGAGCCTAAAAATTGTCATCCAAATCCTGTGGTGGCTTTCAAGGCGACCACTGCAGCGAATGAGGCACTGGTTGACGCACTGGTAACCTCAGTGAAAGATCTCAGTCTTAGAACCTGAATTTGCAGATTTGCTCGAAAGCCGGCACCATACAAACGGGAGCCGAATCACGCCAAAGTACCTTGTTCGAAGAAATTTCCCCAGGGCACCCTCCCAATCGTTTTCTTTCTCAAACGAAACGCTTGCAGACATCCAAGATGCATAGGCTTCAGCTTCAAGTGCGGTTCTGCTATCGGCTTTCAGAGAGCTCATCTTTGCCAACTCGGTTGCCCACTTCTCAGCCTTACACAACCTTCGCAGCAGACGGAAACGTCGGCGTGGTTCGGAGGCAACATCCTGCTTAAGTTCCATGGCATAACTCCAGGCCCGCTCCGCGGACACTAGCAAAATGTACAGGTACCTGGCCACACAAACCAGAATAGTAAGTGTGGAAGGGCATATGAAAACTTGATCGGGGCGCACCCTACGAGTGTCGGCGCAAATAGTGTTTACCTTACATCGACCACGTGTTCTGGAAGCATAACTTTCTTCTCGAACTTCTTACGTCCGTGCAAAAATTTCAAGGACGTGTACAGACGACGGAGTCGACGTGTACAATAATGCCTGCCAAAATAGGTGTACACACATCCGCTTAGATCGTAGTCGGCCTACAATGTAAGGGACCACATCAAGACGTATTACCGATATCTCGTGTAGTCTCCGTGACGAAGGCCGTGCACTGACTGGGCTTTTTTTATAGTCTGCAGAAGATTGAAGGAGAAGGGCTGCGTTGGGTGAGCTGCAGTGTCCACCTCCATGTCGGAATCAGCGGCAGGAACTAGTGAGGCTTCAGACATTGATGATGATTTTTAGGCTTCGTGAATTATTTTGGCGTAACGCGGCTGGGTTCAAAGGACAGTTAAATACTATAGGCGCCTACATGCGTTTCCGAACGCGAGAGCCGACGTGAACACTTTTCTCAAGCTCTTTAGGACTTTAATTTTGATGAGCACTCGAAACCCATATCACCAGAATGATCAATGATCGATGAATGAGAAAGCCGAAAAGCAGCGTAGCAGCCGAGTCGCGAGTGAAACTGATTGATGAATGGGTAAGGCTATGCGCTCCGGAAGTCCGCGGTACTATAAATCATTCTCATTTAGTTATACGAAACTTGTCATGACCAGCCGGTCTCGCCGCCTGTCTCGTTCAGTTCACTTCCCTCGCGCGAATTTGGAATTAGCAATTACTTGTAACGACACGAGTCGAGTGTCCATCTCATGATGCATATGAATTCAAACTTCGTTAAGCCACAAACGCAACATTTCTCCTATGTAGCGTGCAAGCGACACAACTGTGATAGATGAGATGGCCGATATCATACATTCAGTTCGCATTCATAAGGACAAGCGAGCTGTATCCCTTTACGATATTTATGCGTCACTGACAAGCACTCAACGGATTGTTGCGCGCGATAGTCTTCGAAAGGCTGTGAAGAAAAATGGCGAGCTCTACCCCACACTGCACGAGTTGCTCTCGGTACCTTCTAAGTGTGTCCATTTTCGCGCGACAGACACCGCTTCATTTAAGGAGAAGCCTACGCCCGCGATTACTACAGAAGGCGAACTTCACAAAGTGTTGGTGGAGTTTCAAAGCATATTTGAGAAGCGTTCTAAGTTTTCAAAGATTGATTCTAAAAACTACTTAGCCACACTTCGCACCTTTCAAACTGAAGTTCTCCCTCAACTGGTATCCCAAACTTTTAGCGCTCCTGAAGAGCCCACTGACCCACTTCCCTCTACGCCAGCACATCAACGCCCTATTCAAGACTCTGCGACTTTTGGATCATCACCAATATCCACAGGGACATCGCCCAACACTCCTTTCTTGACCGTGTGTGACTTGCCAGCCGAGCTGCAGATTCCATTTTCTAGTTTGCAATGTATCAAACGCACTGGTATTCATGGCTACTCAGGCTTCACAACTCGCGCTGAGGCTGAAACGATTCCAAGGTTGTTACTGTTGCACACCTGTGCATGTTTCTATAAAAAGCAAAAGGTCTCAAAGGGTTATTCAACAGAGATTTGGGTGTGCAAGTGCTCGGACAAGCCGTTCCGTGAATCGAAGTCTAAGCGCCCACCCGTTGCAGATCCCCTCCGGCGGCCCAACTCTTCCACTATCATGAACGAATGCCCAGCACAGATGACTATCTCTCCTGTCCACCTCTCACGGGAACACCCAAAGCTTACTTATGAGCTTCAAAAGCTGGCTGCGGTTGACTCAGAACTAGTCAAGATTGATGCCTACTTTCATCATGTCGGACATGACCCTGCTTCCGCGAAGGATAAGTCTAATCTGAAACTTTTACCCGAGGTTTCTGCGGAGTTGGACAGCATATGCAGACTTCATATCAAATCACTGTCTACAGTGCGGTGTGTGCTAGAGGACTTTTTAAAGAAGTTTGAGTAAAGGGTCTAGTGAGGGGTTCACTCCACCGATAGGTGTCCAATCTTCCTCAGGCACGCTTGATGGCTTTCCAAACCTCCTGCAAAACGAGGATAGACAACTCAAACTAAATGAAAGGGAAGGAATATGTGCAAATGAGACTAAGGGGAAAGTGACACACACGTGTTTACATGGAAGCCTGCCCAGTATCCACCCTCGTAATAGCTATCCTTGACAGTGTCAGTGAGTACTGGTACTCCAACAGGATGCTTGAGACCAGCCAAAGGAAAGCACGTCTTGTCTTTGCCATCCACCTTCACACTGTAGCCTTGAACTTTCTTGTATGTATGGTTGCAAGACTGCAAGACGGCGTTTCGCTCTTCGTCCACGATTGCCACCACACCATGTGGTGGCACGAGGTCGAGGAAACAATGGTAGTGGGCGATGAGAGCTTTCAACCATGGCAGAGTGGCAACCTTCCGTGCATTTTCTTGAGGGTGTGTCCTTGAGCATCCTAAGGCGACGTTGATGTGCCAGTTACCGAACTCGTGGAAGACGGGGGACTTCGATGTCATGACTTGGAATATGGTGTTAGTATCCCAATATGTATTATCCGGGTTGCAAAGGTCCCTCCAAGCGGCCATCAACCATGCATGTGGCATCTTCATGGTGACCTGTAAATGTCCTGTTTGTTAGATAGTTGTAATACATGAAATATCAAAGAGGAGTCGATGCCTACAAAGAGTATTAGAGGCTTACGACTGGCGGGGAAGTCTCTTCTTGGAGCTCTCTCCGATGGCGTGTCGAGATCTCAAAAAACTCATTCGTGACGAACATGAGTGCATCCTCATCACCCTTTGCTCCCGTAACCATGAGTGCAAGTTCAGGGTGTTCACGCAAAGGCATAGTTCGCTGTAGTCTATTATGATACACTTCCTTGGTAGCGTCGTCACGGAACACTTGCCCTTTCATTTTGAAGTCTATACGAGTCTCGCTAACATCCGTGGTGACATGGTCATTGATGTCCTCAGTCAGATGTTTGTATGTGATCTGTTGTTTCCATACTATGCGAGGAAGACAGATACGCTGTCCGGCTAAGCTCGCTAGGAAACAAACTGATAATCATATAACTTGTGTCTGGCCGAAGCTTTATGCTCTCGGAAACCCAGACAGTGACACGATGACTGTACTACTGTACTGTACTACTGTACAGTACAGTGCTAGGATGTCACGGACACGAGACGGAAGCAGGGTCAGGCTAGGGGCTAGTCAGAGCCCATAATAACTAAGCCTAAACCCGAAGTCCAGCACACCACCCGTGGGTGTGACTACCTAGCAAGGCAGGTACAGGGTATACAGCCACGTGATAATGAACAAACACCTAACATTCACTTCGGTGGAAACCGATCACTTCTAGCTGGGTGCCGGGGTCTTGACCCGGTCATCCCACTACTGGGCTATAGCTAATCAAGCTGCCAGGATAAATTGCAAGAAACTCAGCCACTTTGAGGCGGTAGCATAATGATTCGGGAATAGAAAACTCCAAAATGGGGAATAGAAATTTCGATCTGTTTTTGGGGAATAGATTATATGTCACATGCCATCGAGCCATGCCATCTATCGTTTCGGTTTGTACTACAGTATGAACTATCACTCGGTACCCCGGAGGTTCCCCGGAGGAGGCGCAAGCGGTTCAGCGTGTGCAATATTTTACGTTGCATATGCGTCTAATATCACCGTTTGAATTATTTTGCCCCCACCCCACCTCGGTTCACTTGGTTATTGCAAACATGAGGAAGCCTCCGAAAAAGTACGGCAGGGTGTGCCTTTCTTGCGACAACGGCGGGTATCGATGTACTGTTGAACACACTGATGGTATGCATTTTATTGTCCTCTATTCAAGAAAAAGGACAGGGTAAAAGATTCTCCATCAAAAATGAAAGGTGCGTTGCCCTTGCTTTCCACGGTTCCCTTGTACAGTTGACTACATATATAATAAGTGTTAGGAACAACTTTTTTTGCGCAAGCAAGATTACGGGGCTTTCATTGAACCAGATACGGGGCTTTCATTGAACTAGATACAGGGCTTTCGTTGAACCAGATACGTGGCTTTCGTTGAACCAGATACGGGGCTTTCATCGAACGAGGTACGTAATGCTACGCGAGTTCCTGACCACGATACCGAGTGTGCAGGCAATTCTGCTTAAATTAGAAAGGGTTGGAAGCAAGATCCGTTCGGAATCTAGGATGCTGGACGGGTCTTGAGAGGGGGGTAATGGGCGTGATTCGAGCAAGCCAACTCGACTCACGCCCAACAGGGACGCATCCTGCACAGCATGAACATATCACGCATATCATATAAGCATAATAAACACATACTGACCGTTTGGCAGTGCAATTTCACCTCTAGCGGAAACGCGGATGTCAACCGCGTCCACGTTTCCGCTAGGCGTTTCTTCCCTCATTCGCGCGCTCGTTTGCAAGAGAGCAACGGATGAGGGAAGGCAAAAATAGTATTTCGTATGCGTTGTTTTCCCTAAACAAATTGCACAAACTGAACGGTCAACCACACATCTCGTTGTGGGATGACGCGTTCATTTGGCGGAAGCGGGTGGAATTTAAGGAATTTGAAACCCGCAATAGTTGCGCTATGGGGTTTCATCTTCTTTGCGAAACGGGTACCCACATTATCATACTAAGTAGGAATATGTGATAATATTTTGAAGCAAAAGATTACTCAGATTAGTATACAATCTTAGAGATCTTTATTTCGCTGGACAGGGGCACACTCCCGGAGAGAAAGCCTTCCGCCTTTAGTTAAAATTGCATATTTAACAAATCAAACAGTGAGTATTTTCCCCAAGTATTTTCAGACGGTAATACTTAAACACTGGTAATACTTAAACACTGAGTGTTGTCTCGCGTGTTGTCACCAAGCCTTAGAAACTCACGATCTCACTCCCAAAGTGACCAAAACCGTTCGATCGGCGATCGAACGGTTTTTGGTCACTTTGGGAACGCGTCTGAAAATACTCAGTGTTGTCACCAAGCCTAAACTCGCGATCTTACTCCCGAAGTGACAAAAAACCGTTCGATCGCCAATCGTTCGGTTTTTGGTCACTTTGGGAACGCGTCTGAAAATACTCAGTGTTGTTTCGCGTGTTGTCACCAAGCCTAAACTCACGATCTCACTCCCAAAGTGACCAAAAACCGTTCGATCGCCGATCGTTCGGTTTTTGGTCACTTTGGGAACGTCTGAAAATACTTAGAGAAAATACCAGACAGGGCTTTGCAACCAAGCCGACTTCAGTTCTCACATAAACGTACGGTTTACGCCCTCCCGAATCTGGAATTCACGGCCGTGAATATTAAATTCACGGCCGTGAATATTTCACTGCACGTATGTATACCCCACACTGTTTGCGAGTAAATTAGATTGGGAAAACATTTTCCAACGTTCGTAATGCACAAAGATATATCATTTAGACTCTTAGGTAGGAGTTTTTTGAGCTCTTGACTGAGCCGTGGCCGCATCAGCTCAGTTTGCAGTCGCGACTGCGAGCTAAGCTGAGAGGCCCTTATAACTTTCATGCACATCGCATCAAAACTCAAACAGCGGAGGGGTTCTCGTGCGTTCTAGCGCACGATACTTGGCACCAATATTGCTAACAACAGCAATATTGGTGCACCCTCAAACGCACAACCTCTGATGTCAGCTATGCGCAAAACGCGTGCTACACATCATGGGTTTGGGTACATGCAAACCCAAACCCAAACATGCCAAACAGCAAAGGGCTTCCCGTGAGTTCCAGCGCCCGTAACTTTGCAAAAGTATTACTAAGATATATATCTTTTAGTTGCCAAAGGCCCAAGGCCTCAAAAGCCTTGTGCACGAAGCCATCAATTTATTTCTTTGGAGATTTATTGGGTTTGTGTTCGAGTTTACCCAAACCCAATACATGCCAAACTGAAAAGCAATTCCCGTGCGTTATAGCGCGCGAAACTATGCACAAATATTTACAAGACACATATCTTTCAGTTCTCAGAAGCACAAGGTTTGAGATAACTTGTTGGCAAAACCATCAATTTATTTCTTTGGCAGATCTATTGGGCTTGGGTTCGAATGTTTCCAAACCCAATACATGCTAAACAGCGAAGGGCTTCCCGTGCGTTCTAGCGCACGTAACTGCGTAGAAATATTGCCAAGATATTTATCTTTGATATATTCGAAGCACAAGGTCTAAGAAAGTCTGTGCACAAAATGGTATTACTATTTCTTTGACACAGATTTTAGCGTGATATACAAACTCATAAATCTGGGTCAAAGAAATGATATGTTAACTTCGCGCACAAGCTATCGTAAACCTTGCACTTCAGAAAAGTGAAATATATGCATCTTATCAATATATTTTGCAAAGTTACGTGCGCTGGAACTCACGGGAAGCCCTTCGCTGTTTGGCATGCTTGGGTTTGGGTTTCAAACCCAAAAGGCATCATGCCAGCACGCGGCCGTCTTTAATATACTCAACGGCTTGCCATATGCTCTTGAGGGTGCACTGATATTGATATGAACAATATCACTGCCAAGTTTCGTGAGAAGATTCTCACGAAAACCCCTATTATGCAAAGCCGCAAGTGGTTGAAACCATCTCACACCGCACCAACTTAGCTTGCAGGCGCGAAGGCTAAGCTGATGCGGTTGCGGATGGGGCCAATCGATAGTTCAAACGAAAGGTATTCACCTAATGAATACAAACGCTTTAGAATCGAATGGTGGAAAAAAATTATGCTTCATGCTACATGCAAAAAATTGTTTTGAAGAAGGGGGTGTGCCAGACGCAAAATATTGCACACGCTGAACCGCTTGCGCCTCCTCCGGGGAACCTCCGGGGTACCGAGTGATAGTTCATACTGTAGTACAAACCGAAACGATAGATGGCATGGCTCGATGGCATGTGACATATAATCTATTCCCCAAAAACAGATCGAAATTTCTATTCCCCATTTTGGAGTTTTCTATTCCTCGATAACCTTTTTTCCCTTTGAGGCTGGTCAGCGGGGCTGAGTTCAGCGATCGGATGCAAAGTGAATAAGAATCCGGAAGTGAATTGTAAGCTGTCTGTTGCCAATTGAGCACCACCAGACCCAAGCGGGCAAGGTGGATCCACAGCCGAAAGTAAAGCAACCGAAGAATCGAGAAAAGCAGAATCCCATGGCGGTTTGAGCATTGAGGAAAGAGATAAGAGAACTCGATCGTCGGGCGGCCAATCACGGATGTCCAGAAAGCCAAGTGGCGGATCCGAAGCAAAGAGATCTCCAGTAGACCGATGGACGGTGACTCCGGGCTCAACCAGGCCCCTGTCACCACCGCCCACGGCAACCAGAGATGCCGTAGCACTGGCCAACAGAGAACAGCAGAGCACCGAAGACATCAATGCACACCGGAGAAAACTCGGCGGAGCCCGCGGACGGTACACCGGAGCTGGCAGTGGCGATGCCCCCCTGTCAGAGTCATGGTCAAGAGTTCCGAAGGAGTCAAAAGCCACTTGTCGTCCGCCGTCAGAGCCATCGTCAGAGCCTTGGTCGTTGTCAGAGCCTTCAGAGCCAATGTCAGAAGCCTCAATCGTCATGCCAGCAAACAGCGGAGCCGGTGCAGAGTCGCCAAGCCGGAGCGATGGGACAGAACCAGGCAAGCCGAGAGAGCCAGGCACAGCCACTGGTGGGTCATGAGCCGCAAGCACACCACCAGCCACGAGTGCAGAGGGATCCCGAACCGCAGGCGGTGGCGGAATCGAACCCCGTGCAACCGAGTGGAACGTGGCTAGAGGAAAGTGAGCCTCGCCGTCATCGTCAGCTGCCGCATCCTGAGCGGAAGCCGCCGCATCCTGAAAGCGCTTCAGAGATGTGGGCTCAGCCGGCACAAAGGAATGCGCCGACAGCTCGCACACGTCCGGGCGACCCTCCATCGTGCAGAGCGACTCGAAGGCGTGCTCATCCCCCGCGTCATAGAAACGCTGGAAACGAACAGCCAGACAGTCAGCCTCGTAGTCTTCAACTGCACCACAATAGTGGGCAGAGTGAAGACCGCCGTTGGGGCATTCAGCATGCCAGTGCTTCAAACCACTTTGTGCACACACCGCATTCTGACAGCGGGGCACGAAGGCACCACTCTTCTTGTCAAATGAGACAAGAGGAGCGGTGCCAAGTGGTTTAACACCAGCACGATGAAGCTTGGCAGCAGATCGGGTAAGGTGCTTGCCCGCAGGCGGAGGCCCTTCCCGCTTCTGCCGCTTCAGGTCACGAATGTCCTTTTGCATGCGTTCCAGCTGCTTCTGCAGACTGGACAACGCCGCAGCCAGGTCAGACGCGCCATCGCCGAATGACAGAGCAGATATAGGAGTGTCAGAGACTTGCAGGCCGTGGCGGAACTGCTCCCGCACACGAGCCTGAATAGTCAAAAGAGACACGCCTTGCCGCTGGTCAGCCCGAGCCAAGGAATTAGCCAAGTCACGGTACAATGCCGAATTGCCGAGAGCCTTGAGAAACTGCCGCTTCACCGCGTCCTCTGGCAAGTTGTGGGAACGCTGAACGTCCCGCAACAGGCCATTGAACTCGCGGATGCCACGGTCAGGATCTTTGCTGCTGGGGATGCGGACCGCCAGCAGCAACTCAAAAGAGTCAAAGGGTTCCGAACGCTCCTGGAGCATGCGCACCACCTCAAGGGCAGCGCGCTTGCCATCTCCAGGAACGTCGGACCCAGAGGCCTCAAGCCAGTCACGGGCAGGCGAGCCAGGGCAAGCCAGAAATGTCAGAGCCGATAGCAGCAGTTCATTCGCCTCATGCCT
The DNA here is from genome assembly GCA_001247695.2 of Cymbomonas tetramitiformis. Taxonomy (NCBI): domain Eukaryota; kingdom Viridiplantae; phylum Chlorophyta; class Pyramimonadophyceae; order Pyramimonadales; family Pyramimonadaceae; genus Cymbomonas; species Cymbomonas tetramitiformis. The sequence continues at coordinate 32,049 of LGRX02015170.1, forward strand.
AGCCTCCACAGTCATGTTGGCCAAGTCAAACAGGGGAGCAAACGCCTGCGACTGGAGCAGAAACTGTGCGCGAAGCTCATGCATAATCTGTGAAAAAATGTCCACTGCGTCCGTCTCTGTACCAGCGAAGCGCTCTGACTTGTCTCCGAGAATTTTGGTGGCAACAATTTTGGCAACCCTTCTGTCGAAACTGTCTCGAGCCAGCTGCTGACATTTTTCAAGAACTTCTCTCGCAGCTGCGGTGGTCGGAGCCGGCAGTTGCGGTGTCTGCGGTGTCGCTGAGTGCTGTGCACCCACATCGTCAAAAATCGTCTCCAACCTACGGACGCGTGAACGCGTCATTCTATTTGCTGTGGTAACCATGATAGAGAGACACGGGAGAAGGTTGAGCTGAACAGGGGGATGGTGAGAGAACGCTTACAGCGGCCAGATGCTCTGTAGAAGTCTCAGCTGAATGGATCGTGATTCACAGGTCGTAAGCGGAAGATGCAAGAGCGGCCAAAATAAGTCACGTGTGGAACGACCTCGCCGGAGCCAGCGGCGCACGAAACAAATCAACCCTCGCTGCGACGATGCTGCCGTAAAATAAAAACAATCCGTCACCAACTGATCTCCTGCGCAGCGAAGGCGAGCACGATGCGTGCCGCCATCACTGCCAAGCTAAAAGGCCATACCGTAAGAGCAATTCACCACCGCCCAAGTGGGCGCTCAACCCCTCCTACGTCCTACTTAGCCGAACATGGCAACAGCAAGGCGCTGTGCCATCATCAGAATCACCGGAAAGCCGGTGCGGCCTATAACCTGCGAGGAAGACAGATACGCCGTCCGGCTAAGCTCGCTAGGAAACAAACTGATCATCATATAACTTGTGTCTGGCCGAAGCTTTATGCTCTCGGAAACCCAGACAGTGAAACGATGACTGTACTACTGTACTGTACTACTGTACAGTACAGTGCTAGGATGTCACGGACACGAGACGGAAGCAGGGTCAGGCTAGGGGCTAGTCAGAGCCCATAATAACTAAGCCTAAACCCGAAGTCCAGCATACTACCCGCTTGCCTTCGACATGCACACTGTGTACCACCTGAAAAGGCGTGAAGACTTAGGGCTGCTTGAAACATACATAGGCGCAAGCTCAATGAAAGACTGTTTCAATAATGGCTAGAAGATGCCTTACCCCCTCAAACCCCTCGATGTCGGCTGAGTCGCAGGTAACTGCTACCCTCTTCACCTGAGAAACTTCACCGGCTGGGCATTGTCTCTTCCTCTTTTTGTCCTCATCGGTGAGTTGTATGCTGGTCTTGGAGATCTTTGGTGGCATAAAGTCTCGTGGCGGGTGACAATTGACAACCTACAGCGTTCACACCTCATCTATCAGTGAGTGCCACAAGTTGCCTGAACAAGAGCAGAGTGTCCGTGGCTGGCGCCTCTCACCTCTCAGCCCTCTCCCTCTCAGCCCTCTCCCTCTCTGCCATCTCACTCCCTCTCAGCCCTCTCACTCCCTCTCAGCCCTCACTCCCTCTCCGCCTTCACTCCCACTCCGCCCTCTCAGCACACCTCGGAGCCCAAACTTGACAAGAAGTAAGCGTAAAGTACCTTACACACTGAGAAGGAATCGTGGTAGAATGTGGTAAACTGGTGTTAAAATGTGGTAAACTGGTGGTAAACGGCGGTAAGCCCCTATGTGGGGTGGTAATCAGGTGGTAAACGTTAAAATATTTCAAAAAAATAATAACTGACGGTAAATCATTGGTAATTTGCGGTAATATAGGTTGAAGCATGGTAAAAGCCTGGTAATTTCAGAACGGAGCGTGGTAAACGAGGATCTGGAATGGTAAATGGTCATGGCCTAATGGTAAATGGATATAAAACTTCGCAATGTAGTATAAATATAGAGACGGAGCTGGTAAATCGTGGTAAACGAGGATCGGGAATGGTCTCAGATGTGCAATTCTCTGGTCTGTGTCACCAACGCAAGGTAGAATTTGAAAGGAGTGGAGCGCCGTGCCCGTCCAGTCCCCGGGGCGAGCTTGCTATTCATTCTGCCGCAAACTACTTTTTACGGACTCAACAGGCAAGGAGCCTACCGACTCGAAGGCCAAAGAGTCGGCAAATTCGAGCACGCAGCGAGCAGAGGGTGCAGCTCACGTTCCTCTCAGCTCGATACTTACTCTTCCCGTGTCCCTCGTGGCATTTTTTTGGGACCTAGGGGGATATATTAGTTTCCGAATCCCTGTAAACACGTCTGATACCTAAGTCTTCGAACAGTGGTCATAATGGGAGCTGATCTTGAAGTCAACGGTTCTGAGGAGGTAGCGCCTTCAATCCACTTTTACCCACTTGGACGATGAACGTCCAACTTCAGGAGTTTAAAGCTTCACGAATAAGTTTTCCGGCTGTGCCCAGGTATTTTGCACGCGTGCCAGAGCTCTGGTCAAAACTGTGGTAGAATCAGACCTCTCTGCACGGAATCAAAGAACGAAACCGAAATGGGGTCGGAGGAGCGGAGAGTCATTCTGGTATTTCCTTCTAAATTGTTCGGCGGCAAATCCACAACTTGTTGGAATGATCTATTAACTTTCCTTTGCTTCGGGAAACGTCAGTGAGCACGGCATTCACGCATTCACGCAAAATGCTTCTTTTGCGACGCCTTTTCAAGATTTCCTTCGGCACTTGCTCCTTTGGCACAGCGAGTACCCGCTGCGTTCAAGTTTGGAGAATAATTTCACCACCACCCATTTAAGGTTGAATCAGATTCCTTGTATTTCAGGTTATGACCGTAGAAATTTCTGAAGGTGTTACAAAGCGCATCGAACTGCGGGACGGAGACTCTGCAGAGGTGCGTTTGCTTTCTGGTTCTGTTACAAAATCGTCGATCATAGTCGTTAAAGGGTGGATATCCAGCTCGCGCTTCTTTACTTGACAACCCCCTCCCCCCCACCCGGTGCCGCCGAATATCACCCCTCCATTGGTCCAGCGCGACCACTGCTTGCGCTTCTACGCAAACTCCGATATCCAAGGTCTTATGCGTGTTTCAACTGTGCATCGGCGGAGAGGAGGGACGTTTAACCTGGTCAAAGACCCGTCCTGCTTCTGCATGCTTCTGCCCTACCCTGACGTTGGACTAGGCTTGGTAAGCGTGCGCCTCATGCCACTCGGTGTGTGATTTTCGGTGTTTACTTCCTTTACTTAAGTCCGACCACCTCCTACCAGTGTCTTAGAGCCTGGTGGTGGAGGAAATGCTGTGCTGTGCTGAAGAGATTCCAGCTGCCCCATGCTGGCTTAGTTGGCTTATGAACTCCGCACTACCTGGGAGTTAGCACGTGACACACGCGAGCGCGTGAGACGTAGTTGTTTGCTGCCGTATTTTCACTGTGAGGGACCTTCTCGTGGTCCCGCTTTGATATTGCTCGCTGTTTTCAAGGGTGGTGATGGGCTGGCCTCAGTTGGCCACTTGGTGTGTGTTGGCCTGCCTGCCTGCCTGCCCGAACACGCTTACTGTGTTTAACCCGGGTGTTAGTACGTCGCACTCCTGGCGGATGTGCTCTGCAGCAATTCATGCCTACTGACCTTATTGTTAACCATGGGTGCGTGGTACACATTCGCGTTCCTGCCCGGCTCACACAGGGTTTTCCCTAGTTGAGTTGTCCGGCGGACTAGCTTTGGTTGAAACTCGATGTGCACGCCTGCTCTTCATGGAAGAACACTTTAATGCATCGAGTTGGATCACGGAGAGTACTTTCTAGGTTTAAGGCGAGAGGGACGGCAGGACACGCAGTGAGAGGCGTTTCATCCTCTTTTCGTGGCGAGTAGCTTCCAAGTGTAAGGCGAGAGGGGCGGCAGGACACGCAGTGAGGGGCGTTGTGAACCGTGGCCCGACAGGCGCACGCGCAGCAGTTCTGTCTGGAGCATGGCCTCGACAGCAAAATCGTCGGCCCGCTCACGACGCACATCCAGCAGAACCTCGAGAAGGTGTTAAAAGAAGCTGCGTCATCTACTAGGTGAGCCATCCCCCTATTCGCCAGGCTTTCCTCCAGGTTCATGGGCATTCTCAACGCGTCTCAACTGCTCTTCAGCCAGCTGCAGTGTGCGATGTACATCGCTTTTACACTTTTGTTCGTGTGACATATGCGGACTAGTTCTTGCGATGTGCATCTGTTTCATTTGTCGCATCATCAGCTCGTGTCGGGCACTTTCATACCTCTCCACCAGCCTCACGGCAGCTTGCCGTGGGCCCATTGCTTCCTGCGTCCCACGTGTTGGTTGGTCGTTGCTGGGATCGTGCAGCACTGCGTCAAGACAGCAGCCTAGGCAGGAGAAGCGGCGGCCAACTCAAAAGGAGGCTGCGTTGGAGCGCCTCACTCGGCCCACAAAGAACACCATGATTCGTGCCTCCCACCAGACTGACGTTCAGCAGCCACTCCACCCGGGACATACACATACATCCAATCCGTCCTCACCTGTGGCTCCCGGGGGAAGTGAGGTTTTTTCAAGGCTTTATCAACAGGTCTGCTTACGCCTCGATCCATCTTCACGCTTGCACTTGCTCCATCTGTTCCCTCCCGTGGCGAGTGCATTTTATCACGTTGTAACTCTTAGGGATAAGTACATCCGACGCCTGGAATTGTGGTTGGATGTGCTAAGGTTGATCTGGGGCGGCTGCCCTTCAGCCTGTGCTCAGGCGTATCCCCCCACCTCGTTCACCGCGAGCATCGCCGCCAGCAGAGAGGTCTGGAGTGTGTCAATGAGTGCAACATGGGGTTCATGTTCGCTCCCCGCTATCACCCCGCGATGAAGGCAAGCACCCCTCCCCGATGCTACCTATGTGGCCTTCGCTCCTCCCCAGTGCTCTTCATCTCAGGTTGCGATAGTGTGCCATTCTCAAGGCCATTTTGTGATGGCGGCTAGCCTGCCAGTGCTATCCGCTCGGAAACTAAGTGGGCTTGAGTGTTTCAAGCAAGCCTGAAGGGACGCGCTTTGTTTGTGGGAGGGGTGATGGCGCACCGAGAGCAGCATATTGCACCCGTGCGCAAGTCCCTCAAAGTGTGCACCGCCTTCAACCTCCTCGGGCCGATGCTCAACCCGGCGGTGAGTCCTCCCGTCTCCACAACCTGCCCTTGCCCTTGCTATGCCCCTGCTGAATGTTTTCGTCCTCGGGCAGTGACTCACAACTTCCATAAGCACATACTGCTAGAGGTTTGCCATCTGGTCGAAGCGCCCTCCACGGTTTCCAGATGTTCGACGTGAGAGGCGGGTAGGCAGTCGGTATAGAACATGCTGCGGATGGCGCACTTCCCGTGCCACGTTCGCTCACCAATCCCCGAACCATTGGGATGGGCGATCAGGGTTGAAGATATAATTTTGTTGTGGGGGTGGGGTCGCGGCTCAGGGAACCAAGTATGCGCTGGTTGGCGTGTACTCTCTGGCACCAGGTGCGCTATGACCACGTCCTCAGCACAAGAGGCCCGGCAGGCTTAGGTGCGCGCTGCTCGCGACGTCATGCCACCGGACACTTTATTCATGAGTGCGCCGGATCAGGCGGTGCGGCAAAAAGGGGAAAGGCATGGCGCGGTGCGTGTTGGCTATGGCGGGCGCGGTGTTGGCCTGGGCTGGGGATTCGGCGCGTGTGATATAAGAAGGGTGTCTATCCCACTTCGCGCCGAATCAGGCGCGGGGTGGGTGGATACTAACCCTTGTTAGCGCTTGTGCGTGCTTCTTCTGCGGTCGCGAATCAGCGCCCAGGGGGGTTGGCGACGGCGGTGAGGCACACACGTGGGTCAGGTGGGGCGGCGGTGCCATGAAACGGGAGGAGCGTGGCGCGGTGTTGGCTTGGGGTGGGGAGTGGACATGATTGTGGGATCAATCAAGGGTGTCTATCTCACTTCGCACCGAATCAGGCGCGGGGTGGGTGGATACTAACCCTTGTTAGCGCTTGTGCGTGCTTCTTCTGCGGTCGCGAATCAGCGGCCAAGGGGGTTGGCGACGGCGGTGAGACACACGCGTGGGTCAGGTGGGGCGGCGGTGCCATGAAACGGGAGGAGCGTGGCACGGTGTTGGCTTGGGGTGGGGAGTGGACATGATTGTGTGATCAATCAAGGGTGTCTATCCCACTTCGCGCCGAATCAGGCGCGGGGTGGGTGGATACTAACCCTTGTTAGCGCTTGTGCGTGCTTCTTCTGCGGTCACGAATCAGCGGCCAAGGGGGTTGGCGACGGCGGTGAGACACACGCGTGGGTCAGGTGGGGCGGCGGTGCCGTGAAACGGGAGGAGCGTGGCGCGGTGTTGGCTTGGGGTGGGGAGTGGACATGATTGTGTGATCAATCAAGGGTGTCTATCTCACTTCGCGCCGAATCAGGCGCGGGGTGGGTGGATACTAACCCTTGTTGTTAGCGCTTGTGCGTGCTTCTTCTGCGGGCGCGAATCAGCGCCCAAGGGGTTGGCGATGGCGGTGAGACACACACGTGGGTCAGGTGGGGCGGCGGTGCCATGAAACGGGAGGAGCGTGGCGCGGTGTTGGCTTAGGGTGGGGAGTGGACATGATTGTGTGATCAGTCAAGGGTGTCTATCCCACTTCGCGCCGAATCAGGCGCGGGGTGGGTGGATACTAACCCTTGTTAGCGCTTGTGCGTGCTTCTTCTACGGTCGCGAATCGGCGGCCAAGGGGGTTGGCGACGGCGGTGAGACACACACGTGGGTCAGGTGGGGTGGCGGTGCCATGAAACGGGAGGCGCGTTGTGTGTTGGCTATGGCGGCCGCGGTGCTGGCCTGTGCTGGGAATTGGTTGTGTGTGTTTTTTCAAGCGTGACTTGGCTTATGGTTTACTCATCTAATGGTTAAGGTGGGTCGTGTTGCGGGATGGATGCCATGGGTTGCATGTGTGACAGGCGGGGAATTTGGAAGACGGCCTGGCGGAAACCTGCAAGATCTCCGATGCAGAAGACGTATGAAATTAGCTTTTGCAAATATAGCACGCACGCCGTATTGATAGACATAGTTGGACCCTCCTAGTTAGTATGCCGCCTGCAAGATCCTAGCATAGCATATCTGGTAACAGTTATGTAACATTCCATGCCTGATTGCCACGTGCACTAATCTTGTACACGTGTCCGTATCACAGTGCATCCTGCCTGCCACGTGTCCAACCGTGGTCATACCGTGGTAAATTTACCGGTCATATGTGGTAATTTTACCATTGGGGGTAAATTTACCGGTCATATGTGGTAATTTTACCATTGGGGGTCAATTTACCGGTCGTAGGGGGGTACCATGGTAAATTATATACAGCAATGGTAAATAATAATATATAATTACCGCGCTATAAGTAAATGTGGTAAAATCGTGTTAGAATTCTTCCACGTTACCAATAGGAAATTACCCACGGGATTTATATCGCCACTATTAGTGTAATGGTGGTAAAACACCAATTTACCACAATTTACCACCACTTTACCACATTTTACCACCATTTTACCACGTTTATTTCTCAGTGTGTATGTCATCACGATGTCAGCAGATGTCAAATTTCGACATCTCGGTTACACGAGCGCGTCAGTCGAGTCGATCTGTGAATTTCCCAAATTAATTTTTCAATTCTACATCTGCTGCATGTGGATGACGATGGCTGACGCACTTTTGGACCTCCGTTGAGTTTCGCTATGAAAATCTCGACCGAGCCCCCCCCCACGTGGTCGAGATTTTCATAGGAAACTCAACCGAGGTCCAAAAGTGTCTCACGTAACCAGACACGTCGGCTCACACGCTGTCGCAGACGTGTACAAAATATTCCTTCGCTAACCAAGTTTCGCTATGAAAAATCGAACTCAACCACAAAACTCGACCGTGGTCGAGATTTTCATAGCGAAACTCAACCGAGGTCTCAACCACGAAATTTCGGGTCTCACGATCAAAAAACCGAACCGAAGCGTCCGATCGAAAATTCTTTCCATCGTGTCCGCGAAACGCAGTGATGACACCTTGGTTTAAACCACGGTTTCCATTTCGTGGTTTAAACCATGAACTTCTCATAAGTTGCGGATGGGCCGAGTCGCATTGAGGGGAAAATCGATAAATTTCCAAAAATTTATCGATTTTTGACAAATTGCCATACTTAAAATTAAAATTTTGCGCCTGCGGCGGGCAATTTTGGGTTCGGGCCGAGACGGGCCGAAATGTGGCCGAAGTAAATTCCCAATGCGGGCCGAGTCACCTCCGCGGATGATATCTACCCTGCCCCGTCCAAGACCCAACCTCACCACCCAGTGCCCCGGCTTCCCCTGCCTCTGTGTCAACGTGCAGTGCTGACACAGAGCGCATGGGGCCTGAGATGGAGTTTGAGAACCACGCGCGAGAAGCCCGTGCGCGTTTTCAAAGGGGTCTCCCGGATGCAGCGGGAGGGCGACCCCTCTGAGCGAACATCGCTGTGGCCGTGGGGTGCTGGCACAGGCAGTCCACATGAGGCCGGGTGTCCTGCGGGCGTTCTTGACGCTTGCAGGCAGTGCAGTGATTTGGCGGTGCCTGGGGAAGGTTCCCGTGCCCGTAGTTGCTGTTTGGGCAATGCTGGAGGCATTGAGCTGGCATCTGATGCAATGCCCTTTCCAGAGTTGGTGGTGGCGCTGCGTCGCCTCGTGCTGGGACTCACTCCAGACATGGTGGTCACTTGCTCGACGATATCCCCGCCGTGAGTGCTACGACATTTGGGTGTTGTGGGCCCTCGCCGTCGTTTTGTACGCTGGGCTCCTCTTCGTGCACACCCCAGGTGTCTATGCCGGCATACGCCACGTTAATGCAAGTGGTTGGACGGTGGTGCCCCTCAGGGGGGTGGTTATTTCCCTAGCGTGCTGGTCACGCAGTGTTGAGGCCATGCTCCTTGTGATCCTCGCCTGGCTTTGGATCTGTGCTGGTCTTCATTCTGACGACGTTGCGCGCCATGCTTCTCATGCTGCCGACTTCCCTCTGGGCGCACATGGCAGCCAATCTGGTCAGGGATGGACTGTCCCGTCCTTGCGCTGGTCCCAAGTTTTCTTACTGGGGCGCGTGTCCATGCCCACTTTGCCCGCCAGGCTTGATAAACCTCGTTTTGCGGCACGCTGGGCGCAGCTTCGGCGCAATCTTAGGCTGCACCGCGTCGCGCAGGCCGCCTACTTGACGTTCGTCTTCACGCTGGTGGTCCTTGCTGCCGCTGGTGGAAGTTCTCGCTTAACGCACGGGGGGTGGAGAATGATGGCGTGCTTGTTCGCTTCGAACCCGCCGGTAGCCGCGGTGCGGTTCAACAGAATTTTGCGATTTTTTCTGCTCTTGTGCGGGATTTTGTGGGTCGCCGGCAAGCTGGCAGAGGGTATGCCTGCACATGGTGCCATACCATCCACACGGCTTGCCTGGCTGGGGTGAATCGCCTTGCACTTCCTGGGAGACTCAGCAGTCGTCAAGGCAGTGGGAGCCGGGCTGGGAGGCCAACGTCGCGGAGCAGGATGAGGTCTTGCCGTACACCGTGCTGGACGAGCTTCAGCCTTTGGGCAAGACGACTGTGACTAAGGACGAGGCAGCGTGGCTCGACACAGAGCTCAATGCCACGTTTGGAGGCCATCCTGACTTCAAGGAGGAGCATTGGGAGGAGATGCGGGCTGTTCTTCGCAGATGCAAGGGCACCTTCGCCAACACCCCTCCTCACGACTTGACAGGCTACACGGGCAAGGCGGAGCATAACACGTTCTCCATCCCGTTCAAGGACGAGTCCAAGGCTGTTTACCAGAGGCCGAGGAAGTACAGCCCGGGCGAGCAGGAGATCATTGACATTCACTGCAAGGAGTTGCTGGAGTACTGTATGGCTTCATAGAGCCCGCAGCCAAGCATTGCAGGCATGCAAGCAATGTCGTTGTGGCTGGTAAGAAGGATCACGAGACTGGTTTGTGGACCCAGACACGCTTCTGCGTAGATCTCAGGGGCGTCAACCGACACTCTCTCAAGGACAATACCTTGCCGCATCGACCAGAGGAGCTTTACCAGAAGGTGGCGAAGGCGAGGTTCAAGACGACGCTGGATGCCACCAAAGCCTTCCACCAGATTCATATGGCCACAGAAGAGGACAGGAGCAAGACGGCGTTTTGGTGGAAGAACCAGTTGTACCAGTACACCTCGATGCCTTTCGGGGCTGCTGGAGTAACGTCTGCATTTGTGAGGATCATGGACTACGAGCTACGTCACCTGCAACATTGCACGGTGGCGTACGTCGATGACGTAGTGGTCTACACGGATTCCACGCCCGAGCAGCATCTGAAGGATGTCGAGGAGGTGCTGCGCACGTTAGGAGACGCTGGCATAAGGCTGCACGCAGGCAAGAGCACCTTTGGGGCAGCCACTGTGGACTTTCTGGGCTACCGCATTGGGCACAACTCTATTGGTGCGCAGGAGGCAAAGTGCAAGGCCATCCAGGACCTCCCGAGGCCTCAGGACAAGACTGGGCTCCGCTCTATTCTGGGCATGATGAACTACTATAAGGGCCTGGTGGGTGAGCCGGGGGGACCGAATTATTCTGAGATGGCGCGCCCCCTCAACGACTTGCTCAAGAAAGAGATCACAGATATCAAGGGAGCTTGGGGGAAGGAGCAGGACCAGGCGTTCCAGGACCTGAAGGACTCGCTCTGTGCTGGGAGATGTCCGAGGCCAATCGATTATGACAGGCCCCTCATACTGTACACCGACTGGAGCACCTATGGCATTGGTGCAGTGCTGGGCCAGAAGGACGACGATGGAAAGGAGTACATCTGCATGGCGATCAGTCGTTCCTTGAGCAAAACGGAGAGACAGTACGCTAGCTTCAAAGGTGAGATGCTTGCGGTGGTGTGGGCAGTGCGCACACTGAGGCAGTACCTGCATGGCGTCCACTTCACGTTGGTGACCGATCACTCGCCACTCACCACCTTGATGGAGAAGTCTGACCTTCAAGGACAGCATCTACGATGGGCGATCAGCCTACAGGAGTTCGACTTCACGGTGCAGTATCGCCCGGGAGCTAAGAACAGCAATGCCGACGTGCCATCTCGCTACCCGTTACCGTCCATGACAGACGAGACTGGCGCAAGGCATGAGA
>LGRX02015171.1:0-46655 GCA_001247695.2 Cymbomonas tetramitiformis
CAGGTGGTCCCCTGCTGCTGGTCTGCTTCTGCAGTGTAGGCGTATGCAAGGTGCACTGCGTCCCGCCTTGCGTGCCGTAGGTTGTACACCTGCTAGCGTGTCTGGCTGTGAAGGCTTCCCGGTGATTGAGGAAGGGAGGACTGACGGTGCATCCATGCGGGTGTTCGCAGGATCGGGTTAGGATGGAATTTACCGGGCTCGTAATTGTGGTTCCGGGCCCTAGGCAGCACTGGAAGAACAATGACGTGATCCAAGAGCGCCTCGTGAAGGAGCTCAAGGAGTTACGCGACGGGCACGCTGACGACAAAGGCACGCCGTTCCGAGTATACGATGGTTACTTTGGCAAGTGGCATGATAAGTTCAGTGTGTTTCTGGTGCTGTGCTACTGTGACACCGTTGCGCGGAACGATCTGGGAAGGTTCGCTCCGGTGGCTGCCAGACGCAACGATTACCTGAGCCTGTGGGAGGGCACCCCCGGACCAACTGGTGGGATGTATTGCCTAGGCTATGCCAAGCCTATCGCACAAAGCTATTTACCGGACGGGGAGACGGTTCATGCCTGGGACCCGTCGGTGCTATTAACCCAGGAGGATCACGAGGAACTAGTCAAGCTAACCCAGGAGGGCGCTGATCCCATGCGGACCGGGCGCTACGGTAAGGGTCCCCTGGAGGCCCTGGAATATTTCACCGCCATGTCGGCATACGTGCTGCCTTTCATGCACTGTATGACCTTCGGTGTCGTGAAGAGTACTGTGAAGATGTTCCGCCACAAGGTGCCCAACTGCGATGACACGTGCTACTTCAACGCCGCGCAGCTAAAGCAGCTACAGAAGAACGGCAAAGGGCTGTGTGCCCCGCACGACATGCACCGTGAGTACCAGGACGTGGTGCAATATGCAGGTAGGTGTGCTGGCAGGCATGATTGCAGGAAAGCTGTTCTTCCCATGCATGCGAGATCTACGTGAATTGTGTGCATAGGCCCGCCCGTTGTATGGGTTGACCATTGATTGAATGAACGGTGCATGCATGCTGATGTCGCCCGAAACGCTTGGTTTGTTTGCAGGGAACTACACTATGGAGGACTGGCTCAACTTCATTTTGATATTCAGCCCGCTGGTATTCATGGACGTCCTGTGGAGTCTCAACCGAGAGTTGGACAGGGCTTGGTGGAAGCTGAGGGAGGCTGTGATATATTTCATCCGGCAGGTGTGCGCCGGCACAATCGAAGACCGCGCAGAGGCTCGCGCACAAGCGGAGCTGCGTATGAGGGAGTTCGCTGTCATTATTGAGAACGAGTGCCCTATGAACATGCTGACGCTGAATCTACGCCTAGCCGTGGTACACTTGTGCAAGCAAGAGGAGAAGGTAGGCGTTGTCAGCTCCAACATCGAGCTATGGGTGGAGCGCCTGTTGGGGGAGGCGAAGGGGGTGGTGCCGGAGCCGGTGGGGGGGAAGGCCATCGATTCATGCATCGGTAACGCCTACTTGCTGAAAGACCGTGTAGATGACATGGCCCACTTGTACCCCGGGATCCGGTTCCTTCCAGACTATGTCGCGCACTCGGTGAAAGAGGACGGCCCGGGTTTCCGCGATGACCCGGGGCTCGCGTGTCACTTCATGGATGTCGGTCATCACATCATCCGCGGTGGCGTGGCTGTATCCGCGCTAAGCGCCGATGCGGAAGGAAGGCTGCTGCCGGGCCTGGCGGCTTCCTTGCGTGCCATGCACGGTGAGCGATACGAGCTAGAACGGGACGCCTTGGACGTCCTATGTTTTCCACGAATGCGGCACGGCGACGAGGACTTCACGTCCACGATGTACACCAGGGCAGTAACCAGAATCTCCTACAACGTAGCCTTAGCATCCTCTGAAGCCGATGCATTTGAATACGGCCGCGTGGAAGCTTACTATCTGATCTGGGACCCGGCCACACATTGCGCTGTGTGCCGTCTAGCCATGGTGACGGCATACCCGACTATCAAAAACGCGCGCATGAACAGCCGTGCCGTCTTTGTCTTGAACGAGGATGCCAAACATACCCTGCTGATGCCGGCGTCACGCCTTGAGACCAAGTGTATCTGCCACCGTCCTCCGGGATTTAAAATCCCCCTCCACGTCATCTACCTTTGGCCAGGAATGAAATCTGCACGATGCTCAAGACCTTAGCAACGGCAAGCTAGAAACCAGCAGCATGCGTCCTTCCTTCCTCTCTCCTTATTGCTTCTAGTGTGACCTTACTTGCAAAGCCACGTACTTACCTACCTAGCATATCTGGTAACAGTTATGTAACATTCCATGCATGATTGCCACGTGCACTAATCTTGCACACGTGTCCGTATCACAGTGCATCCTGCCTGCCACATGTCCAACCGTGGTCATACCGTGGTAAATTTACCGGTCATATGTGGTAATTTTACCATTGGGGTCAATTTACCGGTCATATGTGGTAATTTTACCATTGGGGGTCAATTTACCGGTCGTAGGGGGGTACCATGGTAAATTATATACAGCAATGGTAAACAATAATATATAATTACCGCGCTATAAGTAAATGTGGTAAAATCGTGTTAGAAAAGTGCCAACAGACCAATAGGAAATTACCCACGGGATTTATATCGCCACTATTAGTGTAATGGTGGTAAAACACCAATTTACCACAATTTACCCCCAGTTTACCACATTTTACCACCATTTTACCACGTTTATTTCTCAGTGTGGAGGTGCTCCGACCACAAGGTGGGTACTCGACAAAGCGACGCTGTTTCCAAAGTAGTCACCAGAACTGCCGTCATTCGCAGTTATCTTTTTGCCTATTCTACTAATCTTACGGTGGGTTAACCCGCCGTAAGAGGGATTTTCGGCGGCCTCTAGTGGTGGCGTTATGAGGTTTACGGTGTCAAACCTATCGATTTTCAGACAGTTTATGAGTTGAATGAAAGCTGAGGAACATACTATGGATGGGTGCGATGTGCCCCATGCGTGTAATGCGCTCGCGAAGTGGGGGGGTGTAGCGGGTTCCGATCATATATGCTTACGGTGGGTTACCACATAATTTTGTATATTGGTAGATATGTGGCCTTCCTCGATGGCCCTTTGGAAATTTGGAGACCTATGTTGTCAAGTTCTCGAGCTGCTCTTTCTGCAGTGTCTTGTCAAAATTTTCATTCGAGGCCATCTTGACCCTCAAAATGTCACGCGAAGTGAGGGTGGTATGACGGTTTATTACACTATATGACACGATTTATATGCGATAATTGGTTTGCCGGTTTGGGTTTGGGTTTTCAGGTTAACAAACCCGGATACATCCGATATAATTCTTCGCGGATGCCTCTTGGGAGTGTCTAAAGTCATCCTGCCACCATGAACATGACCAGGGGGTCAGTTTAGGGGCTGAAATAATCGTTTTACTTAGGGTTGGGTAACCCACCGTAAGGGGTCCTTACGGTGTGTAAACCCACCTTTCGTAGAATAGGCATTTTGCATATTATCAAGACGATGCAGCCACCCGTTTGCAATTGTGGGGGAATAAGTTGGCACGAGTGTTGTTGAAACTGTCGCTGAGACATCCGTTAGACCAAGTTGACAACCTCCACTATCATATCCAAACGCACAAGAGCACAACCAATGCGTCCCGTTCCACTCAAGCTGGTCACCACCAAAGTCATAACAAGAAGGCTGCTGCGAACAAATTTGCTGCGTCTCGCCAACAGCAAAATGACGAACGAAATTTGTGCAAGGAAACAGCGGCCAGTGAAGCGGAGTATGGAGAAAGGACGTGAGAAAGCTGTGGACGCGAATGTTGTAACCTTGAAACCCACTGGAACTGCTGTGTAACTTACGAGCAGTCGTTTTGTCTATCTCCGGAGAATTCTTGTCATTCGCAACGGAAACACTGTAGGCGTCCTTGATAGACCCGCGGTCTTCATTCGTCGCACCGGTCAAAGCGGTTGAAAATAGGAAAGAAGCGAGCAAGACGAACGCGAACCCACTCATGATGAGAACAAGCTGCCTTGTAAAAGATAACACTATGTCAAAAGTACCGTAGTCTGTAAGATGTAACACGAATTAAGCCAATGCACACACAAAATACATCGCGTTCTGATATGCTCTGATACGCTTGCGGACTCACTTGGAACGAATTAGCATTTTGACCGGAGTGCAGCAGAAATGGATGTTGTCAGATTCTGAAATTTATCATTATATATAATTCAAGTTTCACTTTATGACAACATCGCCGATTCAAACCTAAATCCACGGTTCAGACCTACACAGATGTAAAAGAATCTTCATGAAATATTGTGGCGACATGATAAGCACGCGATAGATGTACGCGTGAGATCTTACGGTAATTTAGCACGACAGTTGTCATAAAACGAGATATGAATATACTTATGTAATTCTGAGTTCGTGACAAATCTTTACGTATCACCGTCAGATGTTCCTCATTCACCGTGTGCTCGTCCACGTGCTCATCGTATTGGTGCTCTTCGACACTGCCGGTCACCTACTGGTCATCCTTCTGGTGCGTGCTGGTCAAGTGCGTAACAGCTCATGCCAGCTTGGATCTTTTCACCAGTACATCACCGGACGTGCAAACGAGCAGCCGGAAGGTGAGCACATGGATGAGATAATTTGCACGTGGCAGATGACAATGATGACAAGATCATTTCGGACTCTGAAAAGGTAGAGAAAAAACAGAAAAACATTTTATGATCTGCAGGCTGCAGTTTTTGACGTTTTTGATCTCTGTTTTCGCCCATTTTTGGCAGTATATTTCGCTGGTGTCATAAAGTGAGATTGATGTATATAGTAATATTAAGTTCCACTTTATGACAACCCCATATGGGTCATTTAGGGTTTAAAATCTCCGGCTCAATTTTTTGCGATTTTGACATTTTAGGGTCATTTTTCAAGTTTTTCGATCATGTTTGAGCAATTTTTGACTGCTTAGGGTTTAGTGAGATTGCATATTAGGTTTTAGGATATTTCAGGGTTTTAGTGTACCTTATATCACATTGTGACATTCAATTTTGACCATTTCGGAGCTAAAAATCTCCGGCTCAATTTTTTGCGATTTCAACTTAAAGACCTTGTCATAATTAGAAATTGATGTATATAGTAATTCTAAGTCTCACTTTATGACAAATAAAAAAACTTAAAGGTTATATTGCATGTATATATCAATAATGGCTCGTAGCGAAGCCTTGAAAGTTGCTCAAAAGAGGTATAGAGACGCCCATAGAGATCAAGTTAGAGAGCTTGTCAAAAAGTCTTCAAGGACATTCTACGCCCTACATAAGGATGAGATCAATGCCAAAAGACGAGAAAAGTATAGGCTGAAAAAGGAGTCAGAAAAAATCTTGCAACTATAGATTTTTTTTTTTTCGGTTTGTCCATGTATATAAACTACTTAAAGAAAAGAGAAGTACATGTATATAAGAAAGATGTCCCACCAAAGTATTGTCTATGATGATACTCGCCCCCTTCAAAATATGATTAAGATCAAGTTGAATCCTAATTCTAAAGCTCCAACGAGCGATAGCATAGGTTTCTATAAAGATAAAAGCAAGCAATATAAAGGCATAGAGCCAAACAAAAAATATAATGTAGGCATTCTTGGTGGTAAAGTCAACGACATGATTGTGGTAGATTTGGATACCAACAAGTGGGACATGGACAATCATCCATGGACTCTTGCTTTTGGAAAAGGTCCAAGGGTGTTCAATACCTATACCGCTCAATCTTGTAGAGGAGGATTCCACTTATATTTTAAATATGACAAGGATTTTCCCCAATCAAGGAGTGCCCATGAAATTGACATAATCTCAAATAGAAGATACATTGTAGCACCACATTCACACATATATGATATAGATAAGGGGATCATTCACAAGGATTACACCGTTTACCATGATACATCCATCAAGGAAATGCCGGAGGCAATAAAGCAATTCTTGTTAGAACACATTTACACATCCACTTCTAAAAAAATGAAAAAACCGGAAAGTTTGAGATCAAGCCTCAAGAGGAATACACTCAAGAAGGAGAGGTATATTATGACTTAAGCGATAAAGACATTGATAACATATTGAGCATGCTACCTCATGATATCATTGATACATACCAAGATTTTCGGCTCTTTACCAATGCCATGAAGGGATTGAATCAACTCACAAAATGGAATGAATTTTCAAAGACCAAACCGAAATATGACCATGATAACAACATCAAGATATGGAAAGCATGCAAACCCAATGAGTTCGATTCAATCACATGGCTACTTTCCAAAGCAAAGAAGAAGATAGCCGTCCATCATCATAAAATGAAAAGACTTCCAAGGAACAAGATCAAACCTCATAAGCCCATAAGGCGTCCCAAATTACAAGAGAAGCAAGGATCGGACATCTTAGCACCCAATACATCATACATCATTAAGTCGGGATGTGGAACGGGAAAAACAACAACTTTTATGGATCACGTCAAAGCTAACCTTCAAAAGCGAAGTGGAATGAAGATCATTAGCATTGTGTCAAGAGTGGTTTTAGCGGAAAAGCACTATGATGACTTTAATCAAGCCGGAATTAGTTGCAAAATCTACAAGGATAAGGATGAGTCATTGAAACAAGGAGACAACATCATCATTACCATAGATAGCTTAAAAAATCTAAGGCTTCAAAAATTTGATTTCAAAGACTACACAATTTTCATGGATGAGTGGAATTTAATATATGATCATTTAATCGGAAGTGATACATTGAATACCGTTAGAGCAAGTCTTTACTATTATCTAAAACATGATGTGCTCAACAAATGTAAAAACTACATAGCGGTTGATCAAGACATATGTGACGATTCTATTGAGTTCTTGAACAAAGTGAACAAGGAATACATATTTATCTACAACAAGCACAAACATTTTTCGGGCGTTCCTATCTATGAGATTGAAAGGGAGGAAGATTTTAGAAAGTTGATATTAAAACACGAGAAATACTTGGTACCAATGGATTCCGCTGACTTGGCCGAAAAATTGTATATATATTTAAAACCACACCATCCCGATTTAGAACTAGTCACCAAGAAGACCGACAAGATACCTAATTTTAACACTACCAATAGGATCATCTATAGTCCTAAAGTGGTCTATGGGATAGATAGTAACACCGAGATAAAACGACCTGTGTTTGCATTATACAAGGAGCATACTATCAACCCATTAGGCATGGCCCAACAAGTGATGAGAGAACGAAACCCGACATGTGTGTACGTCTTCTTTTACAAACAACAACATCAAGCAAACCCGAGTACTTTAGATGATGTTAGGAAACGATTACAAGAGACTAAAAAAATGGGAAATGAATTGTTTAATCTGTCATTTTATCCCGAGGATATGGCCGATGAGTACTTGGAATGTCGTGCAAGGTATGAGTATAAGAAGCTTTGTTACGAGACTAATAAAGAGCCCACTTCATTAACATAATGAGAAATCAGGGGTTCGTATTTGAGAATCAATATCTTAAAGCACAAAGGTTGAGCAAACCAATAGAAGATGAAACCGAGATATCACAAGAATTTGACCCTGCGTCATGTGAGGCTTACAAAAGAGTTCATGAGATGTTGCAAGTGCCTAAGGATGACCTACAAACCTTTAGGAGATACTATGAAGCTGACCACTTATTGAAGAAACACTTCAACGTAGCTCGCTTCTTTTGGATATATGACCAAGGACAAATGAAAGAAAGGGTAGAAAATGGAGATGACTTTATTGTGAATCTGGTACGATCTGATCAAGCAAAGGTGTGGTGGTTGCAAAGATTTCAAGAAATGGTTGAGAACTTGGATAAGAATGTCATTGATTCAAAAAAGACTTTGACACAAGAGGAGAGCGACAAATGCAACGAAGAGTATTTCAACATGTTTCCGACAAAGAAATCAAAGGGGTTCGATCTGACTCAAAAGAAAGATTGTGATGCATTGCAAGGCAAGATATATCACCACTTGTTCGGAGATGGATTTACTATAGGTAAGCAAGTGAGATACAAAGACAAGCGGGGATACACCTATGAGGTTGTGCCGGAGATTTTGGAGGAACACAAAACGTTGTTGGGATTTCGAAAACCTGAGCTCTTCAAGGACTTCGGGTTGTTAAATGGAGAGTATCAATTTATTGACGAGGAAGAATCGGAGGACGAGAAGACATCAAGGAAAAGGGTTGAGCTTTGGGATAATTTGGTGAGTGTAGCATTTTGGAAAAAGATAAAGCCATTAGTATTGTAGACTTGTCATAAAGTGAAAATTAATATTACGAAATACATCAATCTCTAAAAGTGACAAGAGTTATGATCAACTCACGAGGTATGCTATACACATTCTCAACCCTGCCTCTCCCGATCCCATGGGATGCACTTGAGCTTTGACCATACTGAGCTGACATCATATGCTTCCCATATAACTTCATCATAGGGCACGGTGTGCTGTGCTTGAAACACATCTTCAGATCTAAGCCTTTCCGATTAGTCCATATGTTAGTTGCCTTTCTATACTCACATCCATATTGACAATAGCAACATGTGTGGATGTATTTGTTCATGTGTTGCATAATCGATCTATGTCTCATCAAGCCACCATCTGCTGGGTTTTCAATGAACCAATATGTAGGTTTGAAGTAGTCAATTATTTGCAATGTTCTCTCAACTATACTATCAGCCAACTCCAGATTTCGTGGTTGGTATCTCTTGGCCTTACTATATTCCGTGCATGGTGGGCTGGCCCAGATCATATCAAAGTGCTTTGGTGGATACACGGTATAATCCCAGCTTAGTATGTTCACAATATGAGTTGGATTATGATCGGGCAGTATGTCTACCGATACAATTTCGCAATTTTTATAGATTTCTTTAAGTACTTTGCTGAAGGAGGCTGTCCCCGAGAATAACTCCAAGACACGTTTCGGTGTCATAATTAGAGATTGATATATATAGTAAATTAAAATCTCACTTTATGACAAAAGGAACAATCGAAGATAAGCAACATTCAAAGAATGTTGCCGTTGTTCCCGGACTATAGACATATGCAACCATTTAAGGATACCAGATCTTATATATGTAAGAATGAATATCTCCACATTGATCAACGCTGAACTGAGCATCCATGAACACGTTCAAAATTGTTACGATTATTGCTATGAAAATTTAGGATCAGTCTATTCTAATTACCGCGACGAAGAACTTGAGAGACAACTCTTTTTGCTACCATTGCTGTATCCCTCACACTTATATCTTGAAAAGGATATTGATCATGATACAAGAGACGGTGACGTCAACATTGAAGTGAGAGAGTACGTTCACAAGTGTTTAAAAGACGCCAATGAAAGAATAATGCATAAATTGAATACATCCTCTATGATTGTTGATTCTGACCTCGGGGAAGAATAAACTCATTGAAGTTTTTTCTGAACATACTCGGGTGACACTCCTTTTTGGCCAAATCGACAAAAAGAAAATCGTATCTATCTTTTACCGCTTGATTATAGACATCATAAAACTCATCGGCGGAAACTTCTCCGCCAAGCTCTTGAGAAATCTGTTTGAGCTCATCTTGGTTCTTTGTTTTCATAAGTAGGAGGTGGGTCAGGTTTGATCTTATAGCTCGTTGTAGTCCCGCTCCATTTGAGGTGTATGCTTGGGTTGCGAACAACAGGGAGCAACCGATCGAGCCCATGTTTTTCGTTTTACCTTTATGTCGATGACTGATAACGAAACGTCCCAATCCAGATTTCGGTCTAAAAACTGGTGAGTCTAGACAATCATCGAAAAATATTGCTACAGATGGTGGTCTATTGGTAACCTTGTATTTGTATTGTGGTGGTGCAATGTTATCGTTTTCATCGGCAAATTCCAAAAGTAAGTTGGCTGGTATTTCGTATACACTCATCTCGCTTTTGTGTAACATGTCCATGAGTCTTTTATAACGTTTTGTTTTTTCAACATACTCTTCGTATTCAAGAGCTTCCTCATCTAATATGTTTTCAATCTGAGGTATCACGTCTATTTCAGGTTCAAGCACGTCGCTCTCGTCTAAAGGAAGATCTTCAAAATAGTGTTTGTTATTCTCATACGTCGGCGAGACCAATATAATCCTCTCCAATGCATTGTTATATTGCATCAGTCGTAGTAAATGAGTAAGGGAAGTCGTTTTCGATCCTCCTCTTTTGGAATTTGCAAGTGTTACCGTAGGTAGTTGAATGAACTCGTCGGGAGTCTCGATCGGAAAAGCACTCCTTTTCGGAATCTTGATATCATAATTTTTATCTTTGAGTCTTTGGAACTGCATATATTATAATGATAGAAATAGACTAGAGTAAGCCTTATCATAAGATGGGTGTAATTCAGCGTCTCGTTTTCGAGGTGGTGGTGATTGAGATGCAACTCGGCTTTGTTTTCGTCTAGTAGACTTCCTAACGATCACTTCAGGTTCTTCTTCAGATTCAGAGCTGTCCGATTCAACGATGACTACCTGCTTCTTAGGTTTCTTTTTAGGGGCTTTTGGTTTTTTGACAATGACATGTTCTACTTCCGGTTCCAATTTTGGTTGGGGTTCAGGTTCGATTTCAGGTTCCGGCTGAGGAGTAGATTTTGTGGTGGCTTTCTTTATCGTCTCTTGAGCTTCAGCAACTTTTTGAGTTTCCTTAAGGCTGAAGATCACTCACGGCAAGGGAAGATCGAACGCTTTAACCGGACATTGAAGAGTAAACTCGAAAGAGTATTTGCATCCACAGGAAAGTCTAATTGGGTCGATTATCTCGATAATATTGTTGATAATTACAATGAAACAACTAATCAAGGGAATATCAATGATACTCCTCCCGATGACATGAATAAGAATCGTGTTATCAGAAGTGTCTTGTTGAAACGCAATGAGACGGCCAAACTATTACAAAAATTAGATATAAAGCCCGGCGATCGAGTTCGATTGCGTGTGACCAAGAAGGTTTTCGATAAAGAGAAGAGGCAATGGAGCACCGATGTGTACAAGATCAAAAGCAGAGATGGTTTATCGTTCATTATAGAAGATGGTAACGGTGATACCTTGAGTCGAAAATACAAGCCTCGCGAGCTTCTTGAAGTGCAAGGACCTGTTTCAAAACCATCTAAAGAGACCCGCGGTACGAAGAGTGATAATGATAGTAAGCAAGCTGCAAAGTCCGAGCGTGCGTTGAAGAAAGAAGGTATTGAAGCGAACACCGAAGAAAGACAATCAAGAAATTATGATAATTATGAGGTTAATGTATTCATTAGTGATAAGAAATCGCCAAACTACCAAAAGACCCTCAAAGGATACCTTAAACTTAATCGTTCAAGAAAAAGCAAACGAAAGTATGAATTGATCTTCTATGATAAATCTGAAGAGAATGAATTTGTCGATATTCCCGATCCAGAAATTAAGCTACTGAAAAAAAGAAAAACATAGGTAATATATATGAATAAAGTGTATTGTGGATTCAAAAATAAACCACCTGGTAAACGACCATTTGGAGCTCGCCGTGCTTGTAAAGAGAAGGGTCAACTGCGTCGTTTCGGTCGTATAGCAGTCGTTGCAGCAAACAATCATGCACCTAATAATCATCATTCTGGAACTAGTAACAATCATTAAATATTTTCTACATAT
The DNA here is from genome assembly GCA_001247695.2 of Cymbomonas tetramitiformis. NCBI lineage: Eukaryota > Viridiplantae > Chlorophyta > Pyramimonadophyceae > Pyramimonadales > Pyramimonadaceae > Cymbomonas > Cymbomonas tetramitiformis. The sequence goes on from LGRX02015171.1 coordinate 11,665, forward strand.
ATTTCAATGAGAACAATTCTAACCGATGAAGTCGGACGTAAGCATTGTTTGAAAATGATGGGAATGGCTAATGGATCGAGTGGTATCGATCTATTCAAAGGATATGGTAAACTTGCCAAAAACAATTATGTAATCACAATGCCTTCACAGAATTCTGCTGTATTTTACAATAATTTACGTCATAATTTCATAAGAACTGAACCACTAATAAGAGATATTCAAGATTACAGTTCCATAAATACAAATGCCTCTTCAGCCATGATGCCAATGACCCAGGATGAAATTAATAATCAAACTATCGCACAAATCGATAGCAGTAGTCAAGATCGTGATTTAGCTATAGATGAAGAATTAAATGAAATAGACAAAGAAATGCCTTCACCAGAAATGCCTTCACCCAGTGTAATACAACGTACACAATTTTTTTCCAGGCGATCGGAAAGTGAAAGACTTCAACGAGATGCTCAATCCTTCATGGACAGAGGTCCTGGTATAGGCTCGGCGGAGAATGCAGCTTCGAGTTCAGGGCAAGGAAGAATAGATCGAAGCCAAAGAACTACACGAAATGAATCTGCCGAGAGATTAAATCTGTAATATTAATGAATGTACCTTGTAATCAAAGCTATCAATCCAATATCTATTGTAAACTGATAGATGGATCTTTTAAAACAATAAGTAACTTTTTCAAAACAAATAACAACGACTTGTCTACATCATCTCAAAAATCCTTTGAACCTGAACAACGGCAACAATATATTACAAATTCATCTTTACCGATGATGAATGCACTATTTCGTGAGAGTGTCAAATTACAACCATCTGAAATTCAGCAACGATTTACACCAGAGCTTAGAGAGAAAGCCATTCATGTTCAAACATCTGCATACTTAGGTTCAAGAGAGTATCAACCTGACTTATATTATCCAGGTTCGTTTGAAGACCAAACGATATCCAATGCACAACGGTTTGTCAATAATGAAGTTCGAGATAATAACTTTGCATTAGATCGAAACCTATCAAATATTGATGCCGCTGTCCTTGTCAATGCCGACAAGAATAAAATCCATATTAGTTATCATGGTGCTTCAAGTAATCCCATGTATAGAGATGAAGATGTCAACGATATAAAGTCAGTACTTCGAGGACAAGAATCAAATCGACCATCTTTTATACGTGCTGAGAATGTTTATAATAGAGTAAGAGAAAAATATCCCAAACACAGCATTGAACCAATGGGTTACTCATTAGGCGGTGCGAAAGCCGTACATGTTGCCGATAAGTATAAATTGAAGAGCACCACATTTAATCCCTTTTTATCTCCGTTGTCCCATCGTATCGGTGGCGGACGCCATGATATACATCGGACCGTGACTGACTCTACAACGGCCGGTGCTCTATATAAACCTGCAAATTCAGAAAGAAACATATTTCATTATTTTCCAGAAAACATTAAATCAACGTTATCATCATATGTGCCAGATCAACATAGCTTAGCACAATTCTTTCAGTATCCAACTAAGAATAAAGTAAACAAATTGAATCTTATAAAATCTATAGGAAATGTATTGAGCACTAGTTTAGACGTCGTTCAAGGTGTTTTGGCCGCCGATCATGGTCTTCGTATGGCAAGACGAAACACAGAACCGTTAACATTTTCAAACGCGGTCAGTGAAGATCTAAATGCATATGGCATTTTTGGAATAAACATAGACCCAGATTATCAATTGACATATGACACAGCTCCACCTGAAGCCCGATTTCTCGCCGATGCTACCAGTGGTAGAGATTCCGATAGGATGACAAGCTTCGAACGACAATCGCTTGTTTAATGATTTGTCATAAAGTGAGATTTTAATTTACTATATACATCAATCTCTAATTATGACAAACTTTGAAATTAATATCTATATATTACAATGGATCGCGAAGAGTATATAAGGTTAGCAACATTACAATACCCAGACCTATCAAAAGCTCATATAGAATTGATTGTGGATGATTATATAAAACGTCCTGAATTCTATGATGATCTTTGCAATGGAAACATTGAAGACCCGATAGCAATAGATCGGGACACCGTTGATTCTATAAAAGATAATTGTTATATTAATATAGATGAGTGTGATCAGTACTCGAACATTGTTTCTGTCGAGTGAGGACAATTCTAATGGCGATAGCCGTGTGCTTCAAATGAACATTCCTACACAGTTGACAAATTACCGAGCACAATCAAAACTGAAATTGACACTTAATACCTTTTCTTGTGCGAAAACATGGTATTCTATAAACGAAACAAATGGCATCTTCTATGTCGGTGACACGGTAACAAATAAATTAGAAGAAATCGTAATTACTTTTGCCAATTATACAAGCTTAGATCAATTGAAAACTATATTGGCAACTAACATCGAGACTGCAATAAAAAAGCTTGATCCTGCCTATGGCGGTACCGTAAACGTTGAATATAATGATAACGGTAATGGTGTTGATTACAAAAACAAATTTCAAATATCATTAAATCCAGGAATACCAAACATAAAGTTTGTTTGTTTTAGTGTTAGCGGTGATTTTCAAGCAGTCCCGGGAAGTCCTTTGGACAATGCATTGGCTGAATCAGTTTCAACAGCTGGCAAGTACAATGACTCAGATCAAGTTTTAGGCGGTCGAGTAAATAGAAGTACGGCTGGCTTGTTAACAGTGTCTCAGCTTATAGACATGTTTGACATCGTCACGGCAAACACAGTGTTTAGCTCTGTATATCCATGCAATATACAAACAAATGATGCTTTGTACCTACGGGTAACGTCATTACCAACGCACAACATTGAGTCAACTAATTTGTCGACATTTACCAACAGCAATGAACTTATTAGCTCTGATATTTGGGCCAAAATATTACTTCCAAGCGATCTGACTACTGACTTTATAAGATATATCGATCCAAACGACAACTTCGTTATCGAAGTTTCAGGGTCACAATTCAGTACACTTAGGGTAACATTGACTGATGCAAAAGCAAGATTGATCCCATTGGTTAATCCAACACAGGCCTCCGACGATTCTGTTAATTTTTCTATAAGCATCAAGGTCGAAGAATTAGCACCTATTGGTCTTTCCGATATTTTATAATCTATACTATATACAAAATGAGTTTACCAATGAGCTTAGCATACGGACTTTCCAAAATGAACTCGTATTCAACCAATTACTTCAGATTGGAAACAACAAACTTAACTGAGGCTTCACGATATTCAACTATAACTTTGAATTTACCCGTAAATTCCATCGTTAATATGAAGAGTTTATCTATGCATTGTTTGGGTTCGTGTACAACACCGATACCTTTTAGAAATGATGAAGATAAGGACGATGAATTAATTTTGACGCTTCCAAACGGCTTGGAGAAGTTAATTATGAGACAAGAGATCTTCAGCGGAGGCCAGCAATTGACCACTGGGTTCCAAGGTTATAACACGGTAAGTTGTGTACTTGATACAATCAAAACCACTCTTAACAAAGAAATGACTTATCAAAGAGTTCTGAAAAATCAAGAAATCAATACAACTGCAAACTTTTATAGCACTCCGCGGCCCTATATTTTAAATCAATGGTTATCGTTTTTAGGGGAAGCCGAACCTTCATACGTAGATCTTTCACTTTTGCCAATTTGCCAACTAAGATTATACATGGCGGGTCCCGAGGTCCTGGGAGCATATATGAAGAGTAAAGGACCAGGAGAACCTCTAGATAAAAAAAGCTCAAGAAGTTTTAGTTTCTCAAGGTAATTTCAAATTGGAAAAGCTTTACTTTACCATTGAGACAATCACATTCAGTTCCGGCGTGTACGATGCTGCCGTTGAAAGCAAATTACGAGATGGATTCTTGGAGATTCCTTACCTCAATTACTTTACATTTTTTGAAGGTGCTACCAGTATGAATAAAAGTACGCGATTCTCTTTGAGTTCACAATCTATCAATAACATATATGCTGTACAAAGGCCTGGTGACTACCGCGACAAGCCGTTAGGTCTTATCAAATTGGAGAACACTTGTGGGACAACTTATATACCATCATATTTCCGATTCTCAGCCGGTGGTCTAGGATCGTTTCAATTTAATATTAACAACTTGTTCGTTCCTAACTATCGTGTAGAACCATTGGCCGGCTTCAATCTCCTTACTATCGGCAAGGCCGATAATTATGGAACGCTTAGTGGTTGTAAAATTAATTCATATGAGGACTGGCTCAATAATCAATTTATTCCAATGGTACGTTTAAATTTACCTTCAGAAATGGGCGTAAGAAATTTAACTGGGCTTGATGTCTTCCTTTGGTCAAGATCTGATATGTAAGAATTTAACATGCAATACGATAAACAACAACCCGCCGGACGGTGGATCGAGTAAATGGACAGATATTGGAAATGATAATATTGAAAGAACTAATGGAAATGTTTATGTTCGAAATGATATATATTTTGAAAACGCTCAAGGATTAATAGGCGATTCTTCCGTGAACGTAAACATATTATTAAATTCAAAAGGGAACGGTCAAGCATACGTTCAATTGAATGCCGGAGACGCTACTGTCGATCCAAACGACGTTATTGTCAATGGCAATACTTTGCAAGTAAACACTACTTCAGGTATGTCTACAACGACGTTGCAATTGACAAGTAAATTAGATTATTCAAAATGTAACAAAGGATTGATACAACCCGGCCAAGGCATGAGAATATTGAAATTTGACACATCATTTATTAATTACTTTGACTTTACATTAACTAATGCCGACCCAAATATAGATAACATCGACTTACCGGAAGAGGGGTTAAAGCAAAAGAATGTGACTGACCGTAATTTCTCGGCAAACCATGCAGGCATCGAAGGGCCCGCTCCACAAACTCTATTGGCATTGTGGCATCACCGACTGGGACGTTCAGCTCCAAGACTGGACGGAGGACGGCCTGGTGAAGCAGTTGGAACAGCACGATCCCAGGACTTTCAGGCTTCTAAAAGCAATGAAGCAGGTCTACGAGAGGCTGTCGAAGGGGGACCGGGCCAATGTGAATGACTGGCAGCTTTTCGGGGGAGAGGTTAAAAGTGGCAAATGGTTCCCGGTCTGGAGCTATTTGGCATCGGCTCAGCAGATGCAGATTAAGGCGGAGGTGTTGCAAACGAATCACATCTCCTACGCCAACGACTATGCAACGCATTGGTCGATCGCTACAGTGCGTCAGGATACTTGGGACCAGATTGTTAAAATCATGCATGCGTACTGCGAGAGTATTCTGAAGGGGCAGACTAAGACCCCCACCAAGGGGTCCTCGGGTAAGAAACGCAAGATCTGAGCTCCGGACAGTGAGATCGTTGACATGACTACCGAGACGTCTGGGGCGGAGGAGGCGTTGAAGGATGTAGGTGCCGACCTCAAGAAGAAGAAGTCGGGTTCCAAGGCCAAGTCTAGGCGTGTTCCTCGAAGCGCCGGTAACACGTTGAGTGTCGTTCAGCCGGCACAGCCTTTGCAGCAGGCAATCGTGAAGGAGAGCGAGAAGAAGGAATTGGGCATGCCCCTGTTCCAGAATATGCTCGGGTTTCACTCGGACGTGGAGGTTGATTACTTGAACGGCGTTCTGAGGAAAATCCTGACCACTGAGATCACCATCCCAGAGGCGATTGAAACCATGAAGAGGTTCAAGAACCAACGCAACGTTCAGGCCTGGATCGTGTCGCAATCTGGGGTGGAGAATTGGGATGCTTTTGAGAAGAAATACGGTGAGACTTGGGCTTGCCAGGAGGCCATCGAGCGATGCATCAAGGCGGTGAAAAACGGTAAAACTGGGCGAGGGGGAAGTCAGCTCACGGTTCCCAAGGCCATCGTCCAATTCGTCTCAGACTGCAACACGTGGCTTGCCCGGTGTCAGGCCGGAGAGGGAGACCTCGGGCAGCTGCCCGTTAGCTACGTCCCCAATGCAGTTAAGGTGCGCGTTCTTTCAACAATCATTCTTTGTTGTAATAGTCGTGCTCCTCATGTAGTTGCATGTTTTATTGCTCTAGCAATTTTGGGTCATTCAAATATTAACAAGCGGTTTGCGCTTTGCGGTATAATAGGTGGCACTTCCCTCCCCCCTTGTGTAGGATGGTAAGGAGGCACAGCATGAGAAAGAGTACGAGATAAAGACGGTTCAAACCGGCTACATGATCTACAAAGACGAGTTGACGAAACTCGAGTCTGTCCCGAAGTTGCATTACGTGGGGACGATACTGGACGTTATTTACGACTTCGATACGGAGGTGTCAGAGCACGCGTTATCCGAGCCCGACCTGATCAAGTTCATAGATGCCTTTGCGGCGCTCACCACCTCGCCGGACTGGACAATATTGATATTTTGTGGGTTTGCTCAGCAGACCGGGTTCCTGAAGATCCTGGAGAGCAAATGCAACGGTGGGGCCCAGCGCATATGGTGGCGCAAGGAGAACCAGGATGTGGGTGCCAACAAAGCCATCCGGTACAATGTCCTCGAAGCGGCTGCCATCGGGTTCCAAATGGCGGACGTGGAGTCCGGGGTAAAATCCACTCGCAAACCATGGATGTGCGACTTCGACTTCTCGACGAAGGAAGCGGAGGCGAGCTCGAGGGCGAATTTGTTGGAGGGGTATTCTGTCGTCAAGCAACCCTTCAAAGACAATGGGAGAGTGGTATGCGCTCACCAGAAGAAGCCCCAGCACCTGCTAATGGACCTCATCAACTGCCACATGATGAGACCCGCACCTTTCGCCCGGTTACACAACGATTCGTCACCCAACTGGATCTTGGATGCAGGGTGTGGGGTCGCGACGGCCACAATGGCAGCTCTCCGGTGCGGCTTGAACGCTGTCGCGTTCGACTCCGACCAAGACATGGTGCTAGCAGCCAGTCAGCGGCTGGGGAACATTACCGACGAGCCGACTGACGATACGGAATGCATGTCACTCGAGGAAACGGCGAAGCTCAAAGAGGATGCACGCATAGAGGAGGAAAACCTCCAAAAAGCGAGAGAACTCGCCGACGTGGCTGCGAACATCGACGAGTTGATGGATGAAGACGGTGAAGAAGGTGCACCCCTGAAGATGAAGGAGAAGAGGGAGAAGGAGAGGCAGGAGAAGGCGCACCAGGAGACAGCGATCCCCACGCACCTGCAGAAGACGCACCAGCGGAGTAGATAGTGCACGCCGTGCCAAATGCCTGTCTTGAACCTAGAATGAACGCAGATACCGCGCAGATTGTGGTCGCAGTGCTAACGACTAGTCCTGAACATTAATAAAACACATGTACAAAATGAAATTAGTCACCGCATCATATTTTGTATCGTGTTTACCACATTGAATGCTCGCATGTGCTTGAGAATTTATTTAAGCACTCATACGTACGTATCGAGCAGATACCGCGCAGATTGTGGTCGCAGTGCTAACGACTAGTCCTGAACATTAATAAAACACATGTACAAAATGAAATTAGTCACCGCATCATATTTTGTATCGTGTTTACCACATTGAATGCTCGCATGTGCTTGAGAATTTATTTAAGCACTCATACGTACGTATATATTAGCCTCATCGGCACCCGCGTTTATACGTGCGCCTCACGTCTCGTCGGAAAATACGTTATTTTCGTACGCCTTGGAATTATTTATCTATCTATAATTAAATTGAAAAATTACATTCCATAATGTCGTTTTCATCGAATAGCGTGTTTATAGTTATTTCAAGAGGTAGCAGCGCGCCTGGGGTCCAACTTTGGCGGGGTTAATCCTTGTCTTAGTTGACCATGCTACCTCATCCAACAATCGGCAATCCGCTGCTTTCCCTAGCTGACCTGAAATCTTTTGCGCTGGTTGTTTTTCGTTCACCGACTGACAAAAAAACGTTGTTTGTTATCCAGGTGCCGGCGGCGGGAGGATGGCCCAAGGACTCCAGGATCTTGGCGGAAAGGAAGCTGTGCCCCGCGAGTTAGAGTCTTGGCGCAAAAATGATCGTACTGCCCATCTTGGATATGTGTGAAACCATGTATTCCTGCACTGCGTTGTCCTCTGTTATATCGGCATAGTCCACTGTTCATTGTTCGGTTAACGCTTAGCTCCAGGGATTGGTTAGTGATAGAATAACTATTTTTCTTTGCTTGCTCAGCCATATGCTTATTCTTGATTATTGCCTTGCGTAAATTTTTGCTTCGCTGCAGCTCATGAAATTCATGAAGAAGTTAAACTCTGCTTCTCCGTAGCTCATTGAATTCGTAAATAACTCAGTTCAGGGACCTGCTAATTTTAAAACCAGCAAAATATTGTATCGACTTGTGGACACCTGTGAAGCAGATTTTACTGGCGGGTTATGGCATCTTTTTCTTAAAAAATTGACAACTTTATAATGAAAGTTATCAATATTCATTTTGTCAAATAGTTTGGCATATGTGCCTTACAATCTTTTGGGTAAAAGGGGGCGGTTCGCGCGTGTGAAATTTGAATGCAAATGTATGAATTAGGGGAAGCCCTTTTAAGGAGACTTGCAGTATTTTTGCAAAATTATGCATGCACGATCGCGGCATCAAAAAATTGTTAGCAAAAGTTATGGCACTTTCAAATTTAACAACCATTACCCTAGGACCTGAAAATGGCATCAGACATTTAAAGGCGATGACGTTGGCCATTTAATGGCGTCATCTATTATAGGTACACGTGGGTGATGACAAAGACGAGCCTAGAAGAAAAAAACTGGCATCGAAAATTACGCTCACCGCAAACAGCTCATCTCAAAATTCCCGTGAGTCCCCAAACGCGCCGTCGCGCACCAACCCTCCAAGCGGCTGCTTTAGCCAATCATGGCCAAACTAGCTGTGGAATATAGCGTGGAATGGGTCCACGACCTACTGGAATATCCCGGTTCAAGATATCAGACAGTCAGTGAACCAATATAGATAAACTCGTATAAGAAATAAACCCTAAGCTAGATATACCCGGAACGGTCACGGAGTCGGAACGGTCTCGAGTCTAGCTACCTGTGACACTCGGTGTGTCACAGCACAGGCTTACGGATCAGTCACGGTCCAGTGTTGGCTACCTAGGAATCTGTCATAGGGGCCTGCACCGGGACTCCCGGTCAGGGCTGCCTATACAGATTTCAGCAGAGTCAGCAGTCACCTACATTTGAGACAACCTCGAGATTGCATGAAAACAAAATATTAACGTCGCTCGCGTTTCGCTGTCCCGTCGCGGTGTCGCGTTGCGATGTCGCTGTCGCATCGCGTCGAGCAGCGATCTGCTCTAAAAAATCAACAAAAAAATGTGCCACCTGCACCTCAAGATCCGTTCGCGTTGGCGGAAATCGAATTTTAACCAATAGCCGAATATATTGATCGATACGATGCCTTCCCTTCGGGAATCTGATAGGTTGAACCGAGCAACTGACAATAATGTTCGATGCGGACGGTTGAATTGTGATCTTTAGTTCAGAACAAGTCCAAAACAGTAGCCATAAAGCTCGGTTTTATGAAATCAGGCTGCGCGTTAACATTTTTCACATTTTTCCACAGCCTTCCTTGCACCGCCTGTACTGTGTTATGTTCTTACGGTTTGAGTTGTTTAATTTCGCGTTATTCGTTTATTTATCCTACTGATGTTTGCTTTTATGTTTACTCGTATGGCTGCTTTTCTTAGCGCTCATTAGTTCGTCATTCTACACTTCTACGGCAACAATGACTCATTATTTTGTTCTGCCACTGACCATTTTGTGTAGTTGACGTTTCTTTTTGTCGATGTGCAATTCGTTGTGTCTAGATTACGCTTCTATTTTTTGGGGTATGGAAATCCCTCGTGATCTCGCTGGCGCGTAGCGTGGTCTTTTTTTTCGGAGATCCGAACCTTAAGAATTATTTAGCTCAGCATCGGGCTTTACGGACTTTGAGGTGGCAGCGTGTTTGAGGCATGACCTCGGCTGGATCAACCCGGTTACGCAGACCATGCTGGAAGTATCACCGTGACTGGTTCTGCGACTCTTCCCGTAGTAGTGTGTATGACAGTCATCGGAACTTAAACCCTAACTGTGTATGCTCATATAACGGGCAAGCAGAACTAAGTTATTACATTCTGAAAATATACTGCCAAACATTGTGTTATACTCCTGCCAGAGGGGCATATCCAACAGACCATGCTATTGATGACGTTGCTAGACCTACTGAATGAAGCGTTGTAAGATAGGATTGAGTGATGGAACAGTTTTTCGTGCGGCTTTTTTTCTCTCGGGACTACTGCACCTACAAAGGTGTTTTCTTACAAAGTTGATCTCAGCATCGGGAGTTATGGACTCCTCTACCCGCAAAAGCTTTATTTTTGCCTAGCTGATCTCTGATTCTGCCTTGGAGGTAGCAGCGTGTCTGGGGCTTGACACTGGCGGGATCACCCCGGTCGTCGTAGACCATGCTACCGCTGATTTTTTTGTGACTCGTTGGAGGATCGAACTAGTGCGACAGTTTTTTGTGCAGCTTCTAAATCTTTACTGTTAAGCGTGTATTTATTTCATGATCTTCTGCGAGACACTCTTTAAACGAACGCGTTGATTCACGTTATATTGTTTGTGTTTCTTCTCAACTGATAAGTCAACTCGTATGCGCAGGTACGGATAGATGTCCGCAGGAGATCCCGATCGTTCACTCGGTGTAATCTTCGTTTCTGGTGTGGACTTTAGAAAATTGCGTGAAATGTACGTTGTAGTATCTTCGCATTCAAGAAAAGGATGGCTAGTCAGTAGTAGTTCAGTCGTCGGTGGCAAATTTGTAGCATTTTTGGGATATTGTTTTGCTGGGTGAGTGTAAAGAAAGAGCGGAGGGGAAATGTTGTATCACAAATAGAATTGAAATAGTTGCCGACAGAAAAAAACTGTATATGAACTCTTTATATATTAATAAATTGCGGTCAAAGTTTTCCTCGAAAAATATGAGCAAGTGTAGACGGGTTATGCCGTTTTTTTTATTTAAATTGCGGGATTTTGTGATAAGTTGATAACATTTTGAAAAATTAAGCAATTTAATTTACACTTTGTCATATGTACCTTGAATGATATGCCCTTTGCCATATGTGCCTTACACGTAATAATCATATCCAGTCACCACCATACCCATCATATATATATTCGGATCTGCACGACGAATTCCGTCATTGCCATGCGTGTGTATGTATATCAGTAATAGGATTTGATGTAGACCGTATGTCCTAGGGGTGAGTGACATAGCTGGGGGCGGGCGGCGGGGGGGTCCGTACCCCCGGAGGCAGAATTAACTCCTAGGGAAGCGGGGGCGGGGGTGCTGACCTAAAGGGGCAAAAGCAACTCCTAGGAGAGGGGGAGTGCTAACCCCCAAGAGGCAAAATGCAGCCCTTGGGGGAGGGGGGGTGCTAACATCCAAGAGGCAAAATGCAATTCCTAGGGGGTGCTTATTGAACCGCTGCTGTCCCCCCCACTATCAATCCTCAAAAGCTCTATGTAATACTGCATTGTGAATTCCTGGGTCATTGTATTCCCCGGATGATGCCCGTCAGGCAATTTTCAAATAAGAGGTGGGTGCGTGAATGTGGATTTTGCAGGCTTTTATTGCTCTGAGTGGGATGGGCTTGCATATTATTCGTGACGTGTCCTGTACAAACATCGCAAATTCGTATGCAGCACGTTGCGGCAATCCATTCATCAACCATGTGCTTCAGGGCGACATTGGCACGCTAATCAAACTAATAGGATAGGATTATTCTTGAATGCAATCATATTCTATCTTAAAATATGGAACTGACAGTTTAGTAAAATGAAGCTCACTTCAATTCATTATCGGTACCACGTAATCTTCTCTTTTACCACTTACGATGGATCACATTGATGCCATCGAGTTTTGTACCATGGGCTTTTTTATGCGCATTGCAGCCTCATCCAGGGCATCAAGCTCCCCATTGCTCAGTCGTATCTTCATGGCGCCAACGTTCTCTTTACACTGTGCCAGAGTACGCCCGCCAGGAATGGGCACTGTTCCCTTTCCCATGCACCATGCCAGTGCGACCTGGCCATAAGGCATCAAGAAAAACAGCCATCGGGAAGTGAATTCAACAGAAAGATAGGCACAACCGCGCCTTCAAAATGACCAAACAAAATCCATGTGAAAAAATGCCCACCTCCATATGCCTGGGCACGTGTATATAGGATTCCTCCATAGTTCTATATAGTATGGTATATATAACTCAACGAGCCACAAGCAGAGAACATGAGCTAACAATTCCCAAATCTGTGAAAATAATATACCAGCTTGGTAGGAGCGCCATCGGAGGGCTATTCACTCTTCTTCAAGGGCTAGAAGTCTCTCCATAGTAAGAAGCTGGCCAGCTCACAACTGACATTTCCGCGCGTATTTATAGGGAAAAGCGTCGGATATGCCTCCACGTATGCAATGCCGGCTTAAAAGAATCACACATACCTGGCTTCGACTAGCACCCTTCCTTTCCGCAATCTCGCCAAGAACGTCTGAGAGCCCGGATGCCTCAACACCTGTGTGATGCCGAGGACACAATTCTGATTATTACCAAAGGAATATGAATCCTTCCTAACGGAAAACAGCACGCTTTGGGGGTACAAGCAGGTGGGATGCATGCATGTGCGCTTTATTGGCGGCGCGGGCAAGTGCAATTTCTACAAGGTGAGTTCCGCGGTGCTACATGCAGATGTACTTTCTTGGAGTGCTGGCAGGTTCAGAACATTTGGATGCATTCTTCCTGGCGGCGCGGTAGTATGCGGGACATGCATACACACATGCGTGGCCGAGAAGGGGCCCGAAATGCAGAAACACTTTCTTGGTGGCGCAAGCAGATGCAGAATACACATCAGCACTTCTCAGCGATGCGGATCAGTGCGGGACATGCATACGAGCTTTCTTGGATGCGACACATTCAAATACACTTTGGGAGGTATGGACAGGTGCGTTACATTCACCTGCACTTTCTTGACGGTGTAAGCAGATGCACGACATGGATATGCACTCTCTTGGCGGTGTGGGCAGATGTGGTGCACAAATGTGCGCTTGTTTAACAATCCGGGCGCATGGGAAACACGCATACACACTTGCGTTGAGGTGCGGAAAGGTACGGGACATGCATATGCACTTTGTTGACCGTGTGGGCAGATCCGGTCCATGCAAATGCACTTTCTTGAAGGTTGGCAGGTACGTGCGGTGCATCCATATGCCAGTCTTCAGCGATGTGAGCAGGTGTGGTGCATGCAATCGTACCTGCTGTGCAGTGTGGTCCGATGCAGTAAATCCAAATGCACTTTCTTGGCGGTGTAGGTGGGTGTGTACCATTCACACGCACTTTCTCAGCCGTGCAGGTGGGTGTGCAACATTCACACACACTTTCTTGGCGGTGCAGGTGGGTGTGTAACATGCACACGCACTTTCTTGGCGGTGCAGGTGGGTGTGTAACATTCACACGCACTTTCTTGGCGGTGCAGGTGGGTGTGCACCATTCACACGCACTTTCTGGCGGTGTAGGCGGTTGTGTAGCACTTACACGCACTTTCTTGGCAGTGTAGGTGGGTGTACACCATTCACATGCACTTTCTTGGCGGTGCAGGTGGGTGTGTACCATTCACACGCACTTTCTTGGCGGTGCAGGTGGGTGTGCACCATTCACACACACTTTCTTGGCGGTGCAGGTGGGTGTGTACCATTCACACACACTTTCTTGGCGGTGCAGGTGGGTGTGTAACATTCACACACACTTTCTTGGCGGTGCAGGTGGGTGTGTAACATTCACACGCACTTTCATGTGTTTCACACGCACTTTCTTGGCGGTGTAGGTGGGTGTGCACCATTCACATGCACTTTCTTGGCGGTGCAGGTGGGTGTGTAACATTCACACGCACTTTCTTGGCGGTGCAGGTGGGTGTGTAACATTCACACACACTTTCCTGGGCCTTGTGGGCACATGCAGTACAGGCAAATGTACTTTGTTGGCTGGGCACACAAGGGATTCTTGCGATACCGGATTTTGCCATTTTGGGTGCTCCGGTTAAACCCCATCAAAACGCTACTTTAAATCGTCATAGCAAGGCGCGAGGAGGAAGCACCTGGGAGCAACTGGCGTGCTAGCAACCCTCTTGGCCCTGCACCACGAATGGCAGCACCCCTCTCTGGTTAGAATCGCGTGGATGAATGTATTTACGATTCAGTTGTGATGCAGCGTTAACGGTGTGCTTACCACTCAATAGTATAACCGAAGTTGAGAGTGAGGCACATAAAAACCGCATATCACGTCCTTGACGGTGCTCGGCCTCAACGATTATTTCGCACCCCCTCTTCTTCTCTCAAAATGTCTCACTCCTCTTCTAGATCTAATGGTTGAACAGAAACACTTAATGAATAGATCCTTGACTATTCACCTATTACTATTTCCACAGTAGTAAATGGGCGTTCTCTATTCTCTATCTATTCCTAAGAATAATATGCAAACATCATATATATATATATATATATACACACACACTAAACGGCATGAGATCGGCCAACAAAAGCCAGCCCAATATCATCCCAGTGGATGTGAGAAGCAAATCAAGAGCAGGGCGGGGCCGTGACAAGATACCACAAACGCATACATATCCCAACCCAAATGCAAAGCAGCATGGAAAGATGATACGATGTGACCGATCGTCGCCAAACAACTGTTGGTCTCTGGGTCACAGAGTAAGCGGACCCTGCTGGCATGCCCCCCAGTGGCTCCCGGTCGATATATATATACACACACACACACACACATGCGGCGGGAGGTGAAGCATCTGGGCACTGTGGAGGATCAAGGAGGGGGCACCGCCGAGTCGCGATCTGGAGGGGCACGGGCAGGCATAGGCGGGCTCAGCCAGGCGGCGTCAAGTGTCGAGGATATCTTGAATGAGTGGGATGACCTTTTGTCGCCGGGCCCGGGGAGTGGGGTCTGGACTCAGGAGCAGAGTGGGGCCTCGCCGGAGCAAGCAATGGCCTTGGCTGAGGGAGGGGTGGCCACCTTGATGGGGGCGAGCAGGCGGGTGGCCGGCCTTCTTGGGGGGGTTGATGGCATGGGGGGAACTGATGAGGATGACGGGGGAGATGTGGGGAGGTCCGCGGGTGGAGATGACACACGCCGGGCCCCTCAGAGCCCAGGGTCCCATCCTGGCAGCGATGACCACTTACAACAGGTTGCACGGCAGCATACAGCATCTCATCAGCTTCCGTGCCCATCGGGCGAGGTTGCTGGCCGTGCCGGAACTACCAGTGAGCAGCTGTCGGGAAGGCGACGACCGGGTGGTGAACTATCGGCCACCGGGAGGGCTTGGGACACACAGGCAACTGTGGGGATGGGACCCCAAGTAGGAACAGTGCGGCGTGACAGTTACAGCACAAGTGTGGAGCGCATTGCTCAAGTTCGCGGCCACCTCGCAAGACAATCAGCGCAAGGGCTCCAGTCACGGGGAGTTGGTGTGGGGGGTAGAGGGCTACAGGCGCAAGTCGGTGGCGGATGCGCAAGTTTGGATGAGGGCAACCCAGTTTATCATTCTCAGCCCCTTGGGACAGCGCTTGGGCATTCTGGCCGTGGCGTGGGTGGGCAAGCTCTCTTGAGACCAGGCTGTAGGCGGCAGCGGGGTGATGTGGGGTGTGGGCTTGGTGGTGGAGGGGTGGCTCGATTGGCGGAGGTGAGCCGGCTCCAGAGACACAGCAGCAGTGCGCCGGCAGGACAGCCGCAGAGGGGCTCAGGTGGCCCAGTGAGGCTCAGGGAGCAGAGGGGTGGTCTTGCGCGTGGGCTTGGTGGTGGAGATATGGCTCGCGCAGATCGGGGGCAGGGATGGACCGGCTTCAGACACAAGGCGGCAGTGCGCTGGTGGTGCAGATGCAGAGGGGCTTGGGTGGCTCAGCGAGGCTTAGGGGGTCCCATTCTTCACTAGTGAGCTCCGGAGAATCCGGATGAGTGTCCCGAAGTGTGTGCTGAATCCTTTGATCCCCGGCGTGGGTACATAGTGCAGTCTCCTGTGGCTACGGGGTGCCAAAGGATTCGCAAGGATAAGCATACACACACACACACACAGCTCCAGAGACACAGCAGCAGTGCGCCGGCAGGACAGCCGCAGAGGGGCTCAGGTGGCCCAGTGAGGCTCAGGGAGCAGAGGGGTGGTCTTGCGCGTAGGCTTGGTGGTGGAGATATGGCTCACGCAGCTCGGGGGGCAGGGATGAACCGGCTTCGGGCACAAGGCGGTAGTGCACTGGCGGTGCAGATGCAGAGGGGCTCGGGTGGCTCAGCGAGGCTTAGGGGGTCCCATTCTTCACTAGTGAGCTCCGGAGAATCCGGATGAGTGTCCCGAAGTGTGTGCTTAATCCTTTGATCCCCGGCGTGGGTACATAGTGCAGTCTTCTGTGGCTACGGTGTGCCAAAGGAGTCGGTCCAAGGGTTAGTAGACACTGAACGGCGTGAGATCGGCCAACAAAAGCCAGCCCACCATCATCCCAGTGGATGTGAGAAGCATTCAACAACAGGGCGGGGCTGCGACAAGATACCACCGCCACACGCGCCTTTAAACCAATGCAAAGCAGGATGGATGGATGTATGTACCAATCACTGCCAAACTTGCGAGATTGCGCAACTTCAAGCAACTCCGCGTCGGGTATCGGAGTGAGCGATTCTTGCCGGCATGCCCCCCGGTGGCTTCACAGTCAATGAACGGATGGAACTTGTTCGTCGATGAATGCAAACCAATGGACGGACAATGGAAGATGCACGAAAGCAAAAAGCAGAAGCGGGCACCGAGGCGCTCCCCGCAGAGATCAAGCATTTATCCCACCCTGCCTCTCCTCGCAAAGAAAGCAGAATAGTCTGCCAATCCTCAAGAGGCAGCACCCGTCAGAAAGGCACCACAGTGACAGCCACATCCCATCCCCCACATCCCGCCAGCGGCAGTCCCCATTCACAACGAGGTGCCAGTGACTCACACTGTGGCCAATACCAGTCGCCCAGCGTGTTAAAAAGCCATGAGGTACCAGACAGAAGGGAGAGCAAGTTTCAGACTTATCTGGTACTCCCCGTAAGAGGCAGTGCCCGTCAGGAAGGCACCACAGGGACAGCCACATCCCATCACCTACATCCATCCTGTGCGTACACAACGAGGTGCCAGAGCCTCAAAACCAGGTGAACGAACACGAGTCCCCCGCCAAGTGTAACAGCCGAGAGGCACCGGACGAGAAAGACCGATCTGCAAAGCCCTTCCCATAACCAGGCAAATCTACACACGTCCCTTTGCAACTGTAAAGCCATGAAGTATCAGAGAAAGAGCAACCATCGGACGAATCTGTGACCCCCTCCCCCATCAAATACCTGCAAGCTAGGCACGTCAGGGATAATCGCATTCTGTCAACCAAAACTATCCGGCGGCCATCCGCGTTTAAACCGTGGTGAGAGAACCTCCAAGCCCATTTTATAAACGAGCCCCTCAGCAAAAGTGAGAAAATGAGAGTCGGGCCTCTAAAGACGAACCCGCGATGCTCCTCAAGAAGCGGCGGCGACGTCAGAGCGGCACCACAGGGATGCCCGCATTCCACCGCCCACATCCAGCAAGCAGCCACCCCCATTCACAACCAAACCAAAAAGGTAAACGCTGGGGCAGCTGCGATGCTGTAAACACGTGGGAATACCCTCCAGCACGGCATAAAAACGACAGCCACATATACATACACACACAGTGAACGGCATGAGATATGAGATATAGAACCAAAGCTAATTCACCGCCATCCCAGTGGAGGGCAGGGCGGGACCGGGCCAAGATACCGCAGATAGAACCCATCCAGCCAAGCCAACCCATCCTCATTTCCATGGATATCACAAGGGATAGCCACCATGGGATGGGAGCAAAAGTGGATCCAACGGCTGTCTTTTGCGCTGAGACGAGGGGTCGCGAGCACGATTATCCGACGTGCCCAGGGGCGATGCCCATCCAGAGGTGGTTGGCGCAGGGCTGACGGAGGGGGTCGGAGCGGAGGCATGGGCTCCAACTTGGACCGGGGGGAGGGGGCTTGATGAGAGGAGGTGGAGAGGTCGGCGCTGATGGGTAGGGCCTGAAAGAACGACTGAGGAGACGAAACATGCTACGCAGGATGGGCATGGCGACGGGACGCAAGGGTCTGGGGGAACGCGACATGGGCAATCCGGGCAGGCTTGCGGTGAAGCGGGCGAGGCAGGAAGGATGACATCACGGCTCTTGGAGAGTATGGAGGATGTGTGGCAAGACGCGGAGAATCTTCGGGCGGTGGAGGGCCGGGGACTGGATACCGCGGAGGTGTCCGTGGGCGCAGGTGGGCACAACCAACAGCGGCCTCGTCTCAGCACTTGAGCGTCCAGGATATCTTGGCAGAGCGGGATGACCTCTCGTCGCCGGGCCTACAGAGCAGGGTCTGGCCACAAGAGCACAGCGGGGTCTCGCCACTGCAGGCGATGGCCTTGGCCGAGGACGGGGCGGCCACCCTGATGCAAGCTGGCAGGCGACCCACCTGCTTGAGGGAGCTGTTCGCACAGGGGGGACTGGTGGGAAGGGTGCTGAGCAAGGTGCGGGTGGAAGGGTGGCGGGTGGACACATGCCGGGCCCCTCAAAGCCTGGGGGCCCATCCCGGCAGCAATGACCACTTACACCAGGTTGCATGGCAACATACAGCGTCTCGTCAGTTTCCCTGCCCACGTGGCAAGGCTTTTGACCGTGCCGGAACTAACACTGACGAGCAACTGCTGGGAAGGCGACGACCGGTTGGTGAACTATCGGCCACCGGGAGGGCTTGGGACACACAGGCATATGTGGGGGTAGGAGCAATGCAGAACAACAGTTGCACTGCAAGTGTGGAGCGCATCACTCAAGACCGCAGCTTAGTCGCAGGATGTCCAGCGCAAGGGCTTCAGTCCCAAAGAGTTGGTGTTGGGGGTAGGGGGTTGCAAGCGCAGATCGGTGGCGGGCTTGCAAGGTCCGAAGGAAGAAATTGAGTATATTAATCTCAACCCCTTGGGGCAGCCCTTTGGAACACAGGACGTGTGGCGGGTGGGCAAGCTCTCTTAAAACCAGGCTTTGGGGCAGGCATGGAGCAGGGGGGTGGCTCTGAGCGCAGGCTTGGTGGTGGGGAGATGGCTCAGGCAGCTCGAGGAGCACAGGTGAACCGGCTGTAGAGGCACAGCAGCAGTATGCCAGCAGTGCAGTTGCAGAGGGGCTCGGGTGGCTCAGTAAGGCTTAGGGGGTCCCATTCTTCACTAGAGAGCTCCGGAAATCCGGAAAAGAGTCCCGAAGTGTGTGCTGACTCCTTTGATCCCCGGCGTGGGTACATGGTGCAGCCGATCTTCTGTGGCTACATGGTGCCAAAGGAATCGGGGCAAGTCCAATCCAAAATCTTAAAATCCAAGGGTTCGCCACATACACTAGACCAACCGAACAGAAAGAAAAAGAGAGAATTAATAACATTAAATGTGAATATGAATGATGAATGTGAAAATATACATAATATAAATATAATTATATCATATTAGAGGAAGAAGGGGAAATGGTACTTAGGGTTTAGGGGATGTTCAAGGGTTTAGGGTTCAGGGACTCGGAGCAGTGATGAGCTTGAAGTGATCGGCTAAGCCTGGTGATAGGGTTGTGAGGGGGGACCCGGACACTGCCCAAGGGCTCAGCGGGTGGAGGTAGAGAGGTTGGCTCTCGAGGATGCGGATTGGGCCGATGCAACTGAAGAGATGGACTATGCAACGCAATCTGGAGAAGTTAGGGTCCAGAAACACGGAAACGGGGAGGCGGGGCCACACTTGGCCCGACCCCAGTTCAAGTTGGAGAGGGTGGAGATCGTCGGGGGCTTAGGGCCGGGGGCATGAGAACGGGGGACCCGGCCCACTCCCACTTCATGCTGGCGGAGGTACTGGGGTGGCGGCTTTCGGAGGGGAGCAATCAGTGCTGCTTTCTGAGGGCCCAGCAGAGCACGCAGGACGGCGTCACATCTCTTGGAGAGAATGCTTAGCGTCCAATGAGGAAGCCACGGAGTGAATAGCAGGGGGAGCCGGCAGGGGTCCCCTTGGAACGTTGACACTGGGACCAGGCACCTTGGCATCTGAAGATGGGGGGGGGCTCGGGGAGCGCCAGGCGTGACTCGCCAAGCAGCCTCATCTCAACACGTGTCCATGACATCCCAATGGAGATGAGTGGATCCCTGTCACCGGGCTTGGAGCAAGAGGGCTACACAAGGAAGCGGGGACATGATTGGGGGAGGATCCTGGAGATATCGAAGGGATTGAGTGCACAAGGCTCAATCATCATTCCAAAATGCAGTGTTACACTGCCCAAGACACATATGTGTGGTTGTGGGTGCCAAATACATTGTGTAACACTATGGCCGCAATGTGGTTCAAGGTCGAAAATCAATCGGGTATCTTTATAGTAAGTCCGATATCTTTATCGAAAGTCAGGGCGACTTCATCGGCCTGCATCTTACCTGATGCAAATAGGAAGAAACCCATACTTGCACGTCACCATTCCACACGCAACATACAAGTTGGCATAATTTTTGCTGTGTGGGGACCCATAGAAACACACACCGCGATAATATCAAGACTGGGCACAAGGTATCTCACAAATAGGGCAACTCATAGGTCTGGACTGGTTTTTCGGGACAAATGCAGAACAGCTTCCCCCTGAGGTAAACAGTTGAAGACAACGGTAGCCAAGAAAAGGACGCACTTAGATCAAACTGGTTCATGATCAAATATTGACTTGCAGATCCCACTTATTTGTCTTCGCTTTTATTTTCTTGAAAGTTTGGAAGGCAACTTAATTGTTTATTGCAAGGACTCAAATTGCTGCGAAGACATTCTCAAGCGGTACTTTGTGATGTAATGTCCAGAATTGGCCTCTTAACTGCATCTATTCTGCTGTTGAAACCTATTGCTAACCCCGAAGAAATAAGTCTAACACTAGGATGAAGTCAGAAAGCATGAAGAGAAGATATTAACGCAAGCGATGCTTCTGACTTTGTGACGTCGGAAGCGTATGTACCCACCCACATGCTTCTGAGAAGTCACATATGTATATACATGTATATATAATATACATAGATAGATATATAGATACA
Source organism: Cymbomonas tetramitiformis (assembly GCA_001247695.2). Lineage (NCBI taxonomy): Eukaryota > Viridiplantae > Chlorophyta > Pyramimonadophyceae > Pyramimonadales > Pyramimonadaceae > Cymbomonas > Cymbomonas tetramitiformis. The sequence goes on from LGRX02015171.1 coordinate 32,834, forward strand.
TATCTATGTACTTGGGCAAACAATCCTTTGAACAAAAGCTGTCAGAGAGAGGCAAAGTTGTTCCCTGCGCTTGTTCATTTCTCGCATTGGCGGGAGGTTGTGACATCACAACCTGCCTGCCGCAAGCGTCATGAGCAAGCGCGCGAGTCTGCAAGCAAGCCGCTGAAGCAACGTTTGATTGACGTTAACTAAGTCACCAAGAATGACAACTTAAGCGCTTAAAAGTCCGCAACTTCACGGTCCTGGCGATGCGCTGCACTTGAGCAATAGGTACATGGAAAGACTGCGCTTTGTACAAAACGGCCCTAAGACTCAACATACAAGTCTTTATTTAAAAAGAAGGCTTAAAATTTTGCTTCACACAGATAACAATAGCGCATGTCACAGCGTTTTCAGTCGTCAAAACTGTCATCCTTTTGTTTAGGATGTGGTACCCAAGGTATGTGAAGAGGGGGTCGGAGACAAAGGAGAGGCTTGCGCAGGGGCTTGCTCAGAGGAAGCTCGGAGACTAGTGAGGCAGGCGAGGGCACCCTAAGACGGGTGGGGGCCCTTGGAATCGTTGCACCACACACCAAGCAGGAAGTGAGCGTCTTTCACCTGATGGGTAAATACCGCCGCCTTCTGTAGAGTATTTTCCGCTCAGGAGGCCCAAGCAGAGCGGTGAGTACGAGATAAGGGTGATACCGAGCTCGTCCGCAACCTCTTTCGTCTCCTGCTGATACGGCAGGTACGAGAGCAGGGAGAATTGCGCCTACATGCACGGAGCACAGGTGAGAGGCGTTGTCGATACCAAGCCCGGGGAGTGCCATTAGGGTTAATTACCTACGCTTTGCTACGCACATCACATATGTTTGTGTCTTAAGCTTTAGCGTAACTGGCGTGAATGCTTACAGTCAGCACAACCCGCCTGAACGTTGATGACCTGCCGACCTCTCGTCTTTCCCAAGAGCACTATGCCCCAAGGAAAGACCAGCTATTCAGTCCACAGTTGCCACAAAAGTCCCATCACGGGCGCTGGAAGCACACCTGCACCGTCGCAATGGGTACTCCTCTCTCGGCGAGCTTCGCGTGTATCTTACGGAGAGACTTTGGCCCGAAGTTGCTCAAACCTGCAAAACAAGGGAGCAAGGGATCATAAGCTACGGGGCCCTACGCGTCTGCAAGAGGGGTGAATCAAGTGTTTTGAATCTCGCAGAGTGTAGAACTGAACGAGAAGTGGGAAGAAACAAACGGAGGAAAACGTGAGGCATTTAGAAACTTTAGTTGGGATAGCATTACCGATGGCCTTGATGAGGCCGCTATCATACGCCTGAGCTAAGCCTTCCAAAAGAGCTTCCTCCTGAAAGCCAAAGCCGTAACTAGCAGGAGACCAGTGCATCTGCCCGAGCTCGAGAGATCCGGTAGTGCGATTCAGACGTCCAACAGATCCCTGAGACCCGCACCAGGTGCGCTTTCAAGCCCTGCTCCTCGATAGCATGCAACGAGACTTTCAATAACTGGAGGAGACAAGGTTGAAGAACTTCGGGAACAACAGGAGACAAATTCGATTCAAGAGCTTGTAGAAAGCCTGTTGGGCACCAAATTACTTACGTACAGCACCACAGCTTCAAATCACTCTAAAAGACCTTAAGCGGTGTCTCCTCTCCCATCAAGAGTGCCACGCTTACCGTCGTTTGGTTCAACTTCTACACACACTGACGACGCGCTTTAGACGTTCTAGAGACCGTGAAAAACTAAAACTTTACCAGTATTTTTTGGATTTATACCTCGATAGCTTTGACCATTGAATTTGGCGTCAACCGCCATGGATACCCAGCAAGTTTAGTTGCGACGCAAATCTCGTTAGGGGTCTCTGCACCTGTTGGGGAATAAGCAAGCTTTCATGATCAGTTCCACGAGATCAATACCTCCTCAAGAAAATCCCTCCACAAAGTGAGCGAACCCTCTCCAAGAACCGTGTGCAACGAATTTCACTGTTGGTTTGTCAAGCCTGATAGGCAATGGGGAACGAGGTGTGAACTGTAAGTTCGGGCGTTTCGCGGCACCTGTGATGCCTCGTCGTGTTGAATATTCTCCCAGTAGCAGCTCTGCCCTGCCTTCAAGTTTCCCAGTTCCATAAGAGTCGCCCGTATCGAAAAGGTTGATACCGTTATCTAAACAGTAGTTGAAAACGGTTTCAAGTTCGTCGTCCATGTTTTTATCATAGCCCCAAAGAAGTTGATTACCCCAGCTCCAGGTCCCACATCCCATACGAGATATGTACAAAGGAGCTTCAACCGTCCCAATATTTATATTCTTCTTTCTGTTTGGCTTGAGAGCACGTTCAAATAATTGACCGATGCACTCCGTGGGTTGAACTCCACTTCGCTTGCGCACATAGCTTCTGTCGCGTGCTGCGTACTTAGGCTGCACTCGCGTCGCTCTAGCATGTATACAACCCCCACTGACACACAAAGGATCCGCAAAGACTACCGCACCGCACAGCATGTTTATTGCAGTATCGTGCTCTTTACGGTAAAATTTTCCCCCCGTGAACCCTTTCTCACGTTTTCGCCTCGCGATCCGATGATGTTTGAAGTTACAATGAATGACACGATTTTTCCCAAATCGAAATGGGGCTTCCATAATCGTTAATTAGGGTTTTAGAGCTCTTCTCTTGCTCGCGTCTGAGACAGTCAAGTGTCACGTGACACGTAAGCGTAACTACTAACTTCTAGCTAGCGCTAGCGATAGCGATAGCGTCTCACGTCAGGATCGAGGATGTCAGGAAACCCACATCCCATCGACCAATCGATCGGATTTGAGCGTCTGAGCGACAAGTCGAGTGATCGGCTGAGGAAGTTATCGTGTTCTAGTTGGGTTGGTGGAGACATACATGTTCACACGCCTCACTCCGTCACCCAAAATTTACGAGCCCGTACAAGGCTTGTAGGAGCTGCTTGTAATACATCAGCCATGTCCCTCGTTTCAAATACAAGCACATGGACCTCATTGTTGAAGGGTTCAAGGCGGGATGTACCTCCTGCGGGTCAAGATTCTACCTTGAAGGTGCGTGCGTGTATTGTAAAGAGCGTGTGTTAGTATGGGCACTCGCACTGTACTGAAAAAGCCAGTAATGCTGAACGAAGAGTGTGACAGCTTCCTTAAAAAAAAATTATCGCACCTTTCGTATATCTGCCTTATTATTTGAAATGCGCTTGAAGCCTGACCTGGGCTTGCCCACACGCAGGCTTTAAGAAACAGATCCTCTCTAAAGATCGTGAACGAAGCTGGAGATTGCAAGCCTCCATCCGGTAAGACGTCGAGGAGAGCGGCAATGGGTATGTCTGCCTTCCTCATGATGTACAAGGCTATTCCGGGAGAGTCGCTTGCCGACGTCCTAAGTCTTGAGTCGAGTGAAGAACAACTTCCTTCCACAAGTTTGGCTTCGGAGCTCACCCTTCAGGAACAGCAGTTGTTGGAGTTTAATCAACGCATCGCAAAGCTGAACAACGCTCCTGATGACTACCCCAGTTTTGTTCGTAACGGTGTGGGCCATTCCAAGTCAAAACGACATTTGATTGTCATTGTAACCCGCGCTGTGGTGTAACGCGTTTTCACCTCACTCAAGCCAAACGAATACGTTCCATGCTTAAGTTGCGCTCAGGGGCAAGCCGAAGAGCTCGTGATTTTCAGCACCAGCTGTACACTTTTCTAGCTATGTATCTGATGGCGTTCTTGAACCTGCCTTTAAAAATTCTTGGGTAACTTCCGCAACGTCGACAGGCACCGAATATTCGGTGTCGGCGTTGTGGGCAGGAAACCTTTTCAAGGATAATGAATATTCCTATGCTTTGCTGGCAGGGTACGATGTTCGGGTTCTCACCTCCCCGGGATACGTCGAAACGGACTCCGGCCTCATTTACAAGGTGTTGCGACTGGTCTCATCCGAGCTTAACCTTCGAAAATGTTCCTCTTACTTACATGCCTGCGTTTTGGTCCCACAAGAAATGTTTCACTGGTCGTCAAGTGTAACGTGGCCCTTAGGGTTATGTCGTAAGCTGACTTGCTCTGGATGCAGCATTTCGGCTGTTGAACTCGTGTAAGCCTCAGAACTGCTAGCTCGATGTACTACGGGCTGTGAGCGCGCCATTGGGCTCCAACTGCACAATGAGCTTTAGATACAGCCGGGCTGCTCGGTTCTGTCTCCTCTGGTTGGCCTAAAAGTGCAGGAGTTTTTTCTTGGACAGGATTTCGGAATTGGCGAAGGCGAAAACCCAGTTGACGGTAAGCCTTGCTCACGTTATTGATGACACTCACCTTCACGTCAAACTGTCGAAGGCCATCCCTTGAGTGCCGGAGTGCTCAAAGTAAATTCTTCGAGAGACATGGTGACGCGTGCACAGTTACCTGTAGACGTGGACTAGGAGCCTTATGTAGGGAACACGGCCTTCTTCGGGCTTGGATGGGGAAGCCCATCCGGCGCGTGCACAGCTTCCTGTGGGCTTGCACCTAGTTTGCGTTAAAAAGATTTTGTTTTGCAAGTTGGCGGAACACTCGAGACATGCAGTGATCACGCCGGCACGATCGGAACTGTCACGCGCCGATATGTCGTGCTTTGGATCAAGGACGTCTGCTTATGGAGTCCCAGCCGAAGCGCTGCTTCGTATGAAGTGAAGGTTTAAGATAGCAGCGCGAGGATTAGCGCAGGCAACTTGCCTTTGTCAATTCACTTCGCATATCTACGTCAGGCAAGGCGGTTTTGTCACATAGTGTAACTAGGGGCCCATCACACGATGGCAATCGACTCAGTGCTAGGTTTGTCTGATGGGGCCAGGACAAGAGATAGTGTTCAACTACACAGCGTACAACGAGAGCGGTGGCACGATTGACAGCACTTACAACAAGGGGAGGCCGGCAGAAACCCGGCTTGGAATCAAAGGGATGATTCCAGGTGATGACATGCTGGCTAGGTGTTGGCTAGGTGTCAGGATCCCCTTTGCTTTGTCTGGGACTGTTAAGTGAGTGGGTGGCTGAGGACATGGACGGCGTTTGTGCGCAGCCTGTGTCGTCTTGTCAAATAATATTCAATATGGAATATCTGGAATATTCATCCTTTTCCCACTGAGAGGTGCAGGATGAAATTGAAAAACAGAATGTGAGAAGTGAAAGATACCAAGAGCAAGAGGCATCACCTTTCAAAGCGGCCGGATTGAGCTCGAGGTCTTCTGGAACTCACAACGAGGGGTATCAAAGGGAGAGCAAAGCTGCCAGAAGCCTTAGATTCCGATTCTGAGCCATCGATGCCAAGTATCCTTTGATTGATATTTCCAAACTTTCTTTGGTCTCTATGCTTACGAAGAATTAGAAACGAAACCCAAAAGACTTCTCCGAGTTTTTTTTGGGTCTTATTTTTCTGATATTTTTGGTTCGTCTTTTATATGGACACTCGTCGCGTTTGCATGAGTCTCGCTTTGCGAAAGGTAGAAGGTTTCATTGCGAAGCTTTCACTAAATAGAGAAATATTTTGCTTGCCACTGATGGGTGGTACTAACGGGCCTCGCGAGCTAGTGTGTCAATCTACTCTGCGAAAGCTGTCCATAGCAGATAAAAAAGCGACACTAGGTTGGGTGGGCGGAAACGCAAAAGAACGGAGCTGTCGATTCCCCGGATGGAACCCCTTGTAACCCATTGAGTGCGAATCCGTAGGTGAAATTGAAGGCCCGATCCAGTGTTGTAGAAACCTATAAAACTACTGTGGGTTCCGAGGGAACCATATTCACGGGAGTGCTAGGGTACTTCGACGAGTTTAAAACTTTTGAACCACTTTGAGGCCAGCCCCCACAGGAGCAAAAGCTCTCGATGTGTGACGGGCGATACCAAGTTTTGCCACGCAGGATTTGAGGAGGGGTTGAAGTCCATGAAGCCTGGTGGCAAACGTAGAATCGTGGTTCCCCCTGAGCTTGGTCCTCCGGTAAGTACTCGTTGTTGAACAAATGCATAGTATTTGTACTTACGCATCTAGATACTTATGCAATATGTACAACTGATTGACCTGCATTGTTTTGATGGTGCATTTGATATGGACTTTGAATGTGATTGTGCAGGTTGGGCCGAGTACATTCTTTAGCGCGCGCCAGTTTGAGGTTTTCGATGTCGAGCTTTTGGCAATCAAAAACTGCAGAATTGAGAGTTTTGCTATTTTCACATCACGTGTCGTGTGCGAGTGAAAATCATACTGCATCTTTTCGAAGTACCGCCTACATAGCTTCTGGAAGTCCAGGCATAGCACCGTAAACCAACCATCATATGCTAAACTATAATTGCCATTGATGGTGACATGGTCAGGCACCATAAAAAGAAAACGAGAGGAAATGAAATTCTATTGGGATACTTCATAAGTTCATATGATTGTAAGCAGGCTCTTGATGGTCGTTGCAGGATCAGAATAATAGAGTCGTGCAGTGGTTATACGGCACACGCCCTGCGACTTATATGGATGTGCGGGATGAATCCAGCGGCCGAGAATTAAAAAGCCAATCACTTCAGCACAGTAAATAGTTGCGATAGGAGCCATCTGATACAATATCCATATTGGTCGGTGACTACGATTAATAGTACGTTCAGGTTGTGACTTTGTCACATCTCCAAACATGATCAAAACAGAGGGGGCGACTGCATTCTGGAATTAAGCCCATCCATGAGTGGCTGGCCTTCACGATCATTACACAAACAATAAATCCAAGACCGTCGGTGTAAGCAAGCATGATCGATTTTTGTACCTAACGGGATTTCGAAGTGTCATGGAAGGTCAAAGTGTTGTATGCATAATTCAATATGATGGAAGTTCCAATGTACTATCAAATAAGGGGGCCTTGTGAGTATTGGTGTACGGTAAACTGGTCTTGAGTATGCGCCGCTCGTCGACCGCAAGGAGTACCATTCCCCTCCGGCTCAACGAACGTGCCGAAGTGGCAGCAAACCCCAACGTTGCGTGGTACTTATAATGTTGTGGCTACATCATAATCAAGCGCAATAATGATAGCTTCATCCCACCTGCTGCATTTCGAAAATACCGATGCACTGCATGACAAAACTTATTTGCCCGACGCATCACAGAAATGAAATGTACTTCATTGGGATAATCAAAGGATGCAATTGCACACCTTCATGCCATCCCAGATTACGGTACCGCATTCCCAGTTTTGCTATACTCACTACTAATTTTGGTCCTCCAGAAGTAAGTGTAACCGAAAAGAATGCTTTGTTGAAAATTGCCTTTTTCTCTAAATTCAGCTTGAAATGAACCGATAACAATGCATCGAAGATGTGCGCTATATAACCTCTCTAGCAAAATTAAGATTAAACCAAGCCTCTGCCAATATGCAATTTCTGAAATTCTATGAGCTAAAGCACGCTTCAAGCTTGATGCCTCGACCTGAATTTAATTTGCTAAACTCTCGTTGCGATAAGCTTCTCGCATATCAGAATATTGCTTGAAACCATATTTCTTTTCAATGATTGTCTTCCACAGTTTTTCGTAGTACTCAGTATACCTATGACAAATGTTCGACGCCATCTTCAGTTTCAGAATCATTATGGTATTCTCCATATAGAGAAATATGCAAGTGCAAGGTCAACACAACACAAAGGCAAAACTATAATGCTGACGCAGTATAAAAAAAACCTTTGTTTGGCTTTCCAAGAGCACGTTCAACACACCTCTGGGGAAGCTCATTGCCTTGATCTTTCTTTCCTCCCCCTTGCCGAACTTTTCCAACGCGTTCACTCTCAGATAATGCTGTTGGAATCAAACAACTTTCCGGGGTTAGCCGTCTTGATTCATGTTCCCCCCAGATCATCCACAAGAAACACAATGAATCTAAGGGCAGTAGAGTAGGCTGTTCTTGGACTGAATCTGTGCACCCAAGGGAAAGAATGGCAAACGCATACCAGTAAATTTCAATCCAAATTTTTGAACGTTCGTGTCAAACATTCGATGGTCATCAAACCTGCAGCGTAAGTGGGCAAAGCACACACTTAAATAACTATACCTTCATAATCGTGAGGGAAGCTGCACAAGAAGCTGCAGCGCTTGCTGTGACATGACATGGCACATGTGCCAGGGATGCCCATGGAGTAAAAACGAGTCTAAGGTGTGTGAAGGCAGCTTCTGTGCCCTGAAGTCCTAATAAATTACATGTGTGTGGTGTTCCAGAAAACATTACTCAAAGCATTTATATCTCTGAAGCAAGCAAGAAGGAGTGGACAGACACATAACTGTGAGGAAAAACTGATCACAGGGAGGCCGATAGCCCTTGCCACCAAGTAAATCCAACTAAAGTGAAAGGCTTGAACATGGAAGGTCACTCGTTATTAGACTTATTCGCACCTGAAGATAAACCTTCTGGATATAGCAGGGCACTGTTGAAGGAGCAGGTAAAACTAGGAGGCTATGGCGTGGCTTTACTCACGACTGCATATGACCAAAAAGAGGGAATTGGCAAACATAAAACCCGGGGAAGAAGTAGGTCGAAGGAGACCCTGCTTGGGACTTTTTTAACTGAAGATAATCGGCAAGCGAGAACTCCTGGGAAAAGAGCTGGTCAGCGGAAGGCCAAGCCTGGTTCATATATTTCCTACTGGAGATATCCTCAAGTTTAAAACTGGCAAATCGGCGTCCTCTTGAAGGAGCTGGTTAGAGAGAGACCTAGGGTCTTTTCACGACTTGAGATTACCACAAGGAGACAATCAGCACGCTTGAAATCCTGGTGAGAGTTTTGGTCAAACAGAGGCCTAGGGTCTATTCGCGTCTTGAGATCGGTGAGTATGAAGTCCTGGTGAGAGAGTTGGTCAAACGGAGGCCTGGGGTCTATTCGCGGCTTGAGATGGACCACAAGGAGACAATCGGCTTGTGTAAGCCATTACGGAGACTCATTTGCAACTGGAGACGAACTCAAATAAACTATCGGCAAGCATTACGTGTTGGTGCGTCTTGGCGAAGGAACTGGTTAGAGAGAGGGCATGGAGCTTACTCACGATTGGAGTTAAAATGTATAGATGATTTATGAGCGTAAAATCCTGGTTAAGAAGCTGGTCAATGAGAGGCCATGACACGGAAAGAATTACAACGGGAGATTCCCTCAAGAAGAGAAATAGCAAACATGAAGTTCTGGTAAAGGACCTGGTCAGAACGGGAATCATCTGAACGTGGAGAAAACCGTATAGATGTTCATTAAGCGCAAGATCCGAATCATTGGTCAGAGGGAGGCCAAACTCAGGGCTTATTCGCGAGTAGAGAGCCTTTTTTTAAAGTCAGCAAGCACAAAGGAGCTGGTACAAGAGCTGCTCAGAAAAAGGCTACGCCCGGGGTTTACTCGTGACTAAAGAAGGCCTCAAGGAGATATTCAGGAAACGTTAAGCCCTAGTAAAAGAGCTGCTCAGAGAAAAGCCATGATTGGGACTTATTTGAGTTTGGAGATAGCCGATTTGTGACCTGCTCCGATCCATCCAAGGATTTTGGTGAGTTTCTGGGCACGGGACGGCCCACGAGCTCCTGGTCTGGTCAACGTTATGTTCTGCCACTAGCGGGCCTCGAGATTTCCAAGCCACTGGACACCCTGAAGCGTCGTGGTGACATCCACGTCACGTCACAGCCCTGAGTGCCTCACATCACAACTTGCGCCATTCCTCGGAGCGAAAGCGAAATCTAAGTCACCATCCTGCTTCAACTTAGTCTCTCCTTACACCCTTAGCAGTCCTGAGAGTTCTCCAACAGATGCGCCTTGATTGGTCAGTTTGTGCTCTCCTTGGTGTCGCCTCCAGGCCGCACTAAGCAACATTGGGAAGGGCAGGGGCACACTTCGTGGGATGCGCCGCCATGGCTCTGTGATTTGTTTGATCCACAACGAGGTCCACCAGCTTATCGTCGTCGAAGCTGGGATCCATGAACTTCCCAATGCGTGTGACCACTTCCCTTGGGCGCTCGAGCAAATCCTCGAAGAATATGAACAAAACGTCCTCGTCGTTGCGATGCGACCACCAATTTCGTGCGTCACGCAACCGATCTTTCACTGCGAGCACTCGACATAAGCCATCATTTCCCCAGAACCTAGGTCGTATATTCGTTATATGAACGATGTGGGTCGACCGCAGAGGAACGACTCGGTACCAGGTGCCGTGATTTTCGGGACACCAGAATGGTGCAAAGATTGAATGTAGTCACTGATAGCCCGTCGTAGTTGCAACAAACGAAGGCCAAAAAAAAATATGATAAAGGCGGGGGACGGATGTAGGTCGGCACTTTACAGTTCAAAGTGGATGGACTTCACCGATGAAATGGCAAACACGCCCACACTGACTGTTTTTGAGCACTATGAAATTTCAGTTGAGATTCCATTCTTCACCAACCGTACGGCTTCACGGTCTGTCCATAAGGCTGTGGTGCTGGTCGAGAGCGGTTTAGCATGTACCTTCGCCAGTGAGGATCAGCATTTCCAAGAATTCTAGCGCACGGGCGGTGGAAATCCCCATTCTTGGTAAGGCGAACTTGCAAAAACTTAGCATCGTGTCCGCCATGTTGCGGAAGCAGAATATCTTTTTGGTTCCCGTCGGTACTAAGTGATAAGGCAGATGTGACTTGAACACGCGTGGATTCGCCACATGCTCTGCGTTTAAGTCGGTGCCTGCGTTTGACACAGCGTAGCAAGTCCTACCTTCAAGGTTTCAATTAATCTCACGTGCAACCAGCAGTGCAACTTACATACTTTCTGCCGCGAAGCTATTCAAAATTCAGATTGAAGAGGGCAGATTTCGACGGTGTCGTACCGAGAAGGTAGCTGGCTCGCTCGATCCATGGCATTATGTCGTTTTGGTCGTCGAAGTCAAATGGTCTTCCCTTGACACGAATTTGATGGCATATTTGCTGCATAACGCCAAAACATATTCGCTGAGCGAGTCGCACGCCTGCTTTGGTCTCTGAAGCAGGCCTATCGAAACTTGTCTCGTGCTCACATTGCAATGTTCGCTACATTCTCAGGCTGACATGCAGCTCGTTCCCTAGTGGGCATTAAAAAACCTGATACTTTTGTTCGAGAAAAATGTTTCTTCAAACTTGTCTCGTTGATATGTGCGGGCGTATATGTGGGCGTGTGTGTACAAGCGTATGTGTCCCGCTCGCACGCGTGCGTAAATTTGTCCACGTGCATTCAGGTTTTACGAATATGGTAAAGTTCACCCAAGTTATCGGATTGGCTTTTACCTGGACCCAGGTCGTACCACTTTTAGCGGGAATAGCACATATGACATCACTAATCCTTGGCTTGAACTTTTTCAGGCCTTTCTTGTCGTAGAACACCCCAGTCTTCACCTTCATCGCAGTAGGGGTCAGGTACGATATCAATCGAAACATTCGGTATCTCAGCACAAGTCTACTAACGTGTTCCGAGGGAATCTCATTTAGCTTTCCCAAGGCGTCTTCTCTCGGCAGGTCTTGAGTTGCAGGTCCATCAAGCGGGATAACAGGTGTGTTCTCAATGTCCGAGTAGGGAACCACGCTATTTCCGCTTCGACAACACGGCATCTTGCTCTTCAAGGCTTGTGGGGCGATCTTCAATACTCCGACGTACACAGGCTTCAAGAAAACTTACACTCTGCTGCGGTTTTAGTAAGCGGTTGGCATGCAAGTCGCGTGAGTTTCCAGCTCGTCGTGTACTGAGAGTTCAACTTCTTTAAACACGAGCGCGTTTTAAACCTTTACCATCAAGCGCCTCTTGCCACGTGTTCTGGAAAATCATCGTATTCTAATTTTTGCAGTGCAAATTTCAAAAGACGTCTAATAACGCAGTTTCAACGTCAGACAAAGCTCTACAAACTTACCAGACATGGATAGCAACTCTGTGTCGTTCGCACTTCCATTCGGTTCGGTTGAGGGCCGTTTTTAAAGTCCGTTTTATTAAGTGGGAGATCCTTAGGGGTGCCCAACTAAAGTTGAGCCGTCCAATGTTTTCAGATCGGGAACATCGGAAGGTCCGAAGAGATTCCTGGGGAGCAACAAAGGAATGTATCGTATTTTGATCTCTGGAATCGTATATGGACTGTCGGATTCGGAAAATTGCCACTGTTAAAAATGAACGGACCAGTTTAAGTTGGGCAGCTCTAGAGATCCTTCGCTTGTTACGCGTAACAATCGAAACTAGCTACTACCGACGCGAGGGGTGAGGAAACGCTGACTGAAACTGTTTCCCGACCTTCTTTTTCAGAAGCGAGGCTATTGGATGATGGCTTCATCTCGGAAATCGACACAGGATCTGAACTTCAAATGCACATTTATGACTGGTTGCATTTCGGCAATTCCTCGTCATTAACACGTATCTCGATCCATAAACCGAAATTTATATCGCACAATGAAATCAGGATTGAAATTATACCGAGCCGAAGGGAATCCTTCTGTCTCGTAGGCATTTATATCTCAGGAGTTTCAATTCGAACTACAAAGCTCAGCTCGAGCTGCTCGTGCTCTCTCCAAGCGAAACGACAGCTTTATATACATTATACATATTGCGTGGCAAACTTCAGCGGGACCGAAAGGCAATTTTAGCTAACTACAAAGTTTCGAATAGGACTTAGGAAGATTCCGCCGAAGTCGCGACCTCAGCAGATAACCGAGTACGGAGGAGACCCAATCTGTTCGTGTGAGGGATGCAGGCTTGGCGCGCTGGAGCTAGCGTTGCCAACGCGAGAGGGCAGTTCAAGGAATTTTGTTAATCATAGTGTTTTGAATAGGTATCAAGAAGAATTATCCGAAGTCGCGACCTCAACAGATAACCGAGTACGGAGGCGAGACCCAATTTGTTCGTGTGAGGGATGCAGGCTTGGCGTGTTGGAGCTAGCGTTGCCGACGTCAGAGGGCAGTTCAAGGAATTTTGTTAATCACAGTGTTTTGAATAGGTCTCCGCAAGAAGAATTATCCGAAGTCGCGACCTCAACAGGTAACCGAGTACGGAGGCGAGACCCAATTTGTTCGTGTGAGGGATGTAGGCTTGTGGCTACTACCCAAATTATTGGTCCTACGAAGGCGCTAAAAATTACGTTATATATACCTGTAGTAATCACACGTACAATATTATTCTGAACTTCGTAAATGCTTCGATTCAAACGCGCGAAGAAATGCCAGGAAAAAGGAAACCCCCGCCTCCTCTGTGCCCGATCGTCGCGGGTTTGGTGGTATCGATTGTCGTCCTAGGATTTGTCGCGGGTATAACTTACTCGAGCCTCGCATCCGGCAGCGATTCCGAGGTTCACACCACCGATGTCGCGTGCAAATTCGAATCCGACTTTTACGACAAATACGTTTCGAATCGAACGTTCCGCAGAATATTCGAGCTCGAGCATCTGCAGCAGCACGACGCCTACGTGCGCCGGTTGGGAGCAGCGGTGCGCACTCACACCCGCACGGACCTTGTTAGCGTCGCGCGCGGGTCGGTGATTACCAAGGTCAAGGCAGAATATCGCGCTCGCGCGGACGCTGAGGTCGTCGCCCGCAACATGATCGTCGACGGTGCGACGGCGGTGTATCCCAAATTCAAAGAATACGGCGCGTATCGTCTGCAAGAGGTGGACGTGGATGGCGCTCCCGTGTACGAATACCATTCCCCACTTTCGCCTCCGCCCCCTTCTCCACCACCGCCACCGCCTCCGCCTTCGCCTTCGCCTTCGCCTCCGCCTCTGCCTCCGTCTCCGCCTCCGCCTCCGCCTCCGCCTCCGGCCCCTTCTCCACCACCGCCTCCGCCTCCGCCTTCGCCTTCGCCTTCGCCTCCGCCTCGCCTCTCCGTCTCCGCCTCCG